>PVLA01000427.1:0-244324 GCA_004027455.1 Hydrochoerus hydrochaeris | reverse complement strand
TCATTCAATGTTTTGCTGGGTACATCAGTCTGGGTTGAAGATTGTTTTCTTTCAGGGCTTGAAATACCTTATTCCAAGATCTTCTTGACTCGAGGGTTTGTGCTGAAAAGTCTACTGTGATTCTAATGGGCTTTCCCTGATAGGTGAGTTGTGTCTTTTCTCTGACAGCTTTTAATACTCTGTTTTTATGCTGTATGTCTGAGATCTTAATTATTATGTGTGTGGGTGTGGATTTATGTTGATTGTCACTCTTTGGTGTTCTATATGCCTCACTTCTCTGCATATCAGATTCTTTCCCCATGTTTGGGAAATTTTCTGCTATTATTTCTGTAAATACTTTACATATATCATTTTCCTGGACTCCTATATCTTTGCTAATGCCCATTATTCTTACATTGTTGCTCTTGGCATCATCATGAAGCTTCTGGATTGTCATTTCATGCTGCTTTATTATTTTTAAAAGTTCTATCCTTTCCTGATCACTAACTGTGATCCTGTCCTCAAGGTCTAAAATCCTATCCTCAGCTTCCTTTAGGCGGTTTTGCACACTTTCAATAGAATTTTTTGTTTCTTGGATGTCTCTTTGAGTTTGTTTCATGAATTCTGCTTGTTTTCTATATTGTTCATTCAAAGTTTCAATCAGTTTCCCATGCTCATGTACTTTTTTCTCTAGTTCTTCTTTAGCTGCATTCAACAGCTCCTTTACTGAAGTTGTTATTTCTATCTTTACATGGGAGACTACTTCTAATTTGATTTCCTCTATAGCCTGATGCAGTTGTTTTTTTATTTCACTGGCTATCTTTTCAGAGATTCCTGGTGTGTTACTTTTGGGGTCCTCTATTTCAATGTCTCCTATACTTGTTTCTGGTGAACTATATGTTTGAGACTGCATTTTGGTTTTTATTTTGTCATTTTCACTCTGCCTGGTATTTTCTATGTGTAGGAGGGGATCACACACACTCTTTTCAGGCACACCAAAGTCTTACAGTTAGTTGGAGGGGGTTTTACTACTGGCCCTATTTATCCCCTGTACACCTCTATTTTAGAGGTATACTCACCACATTGATGTAGTTAATCCGGTGTAGTCCACAGTTTGCCACCTGGGAGCAAATTTCCAAATTTTCTCACACTAACTGGATCCCGCTGAGATCTTCTGATGTTCCAGGTGGGAGAGTGGGCCCATCTTTCAATAACCCTGGTGCCTCCTTTGCAGAAATTCCGAGTCAATGAACCAGGCTGGAACAAAGGATCCAGTTTTGGAGATTTCAATCTATCATTGACTGGTTCATTGTTTTGGGCCCATGGCTAGGCAGTAGATCATGGTGAGGGTATGTGACAGAAAAAGCCTGAAGCCACTTATCCAAAGGAGACCAGGAAGTTGATGGTTAACTTTAGGTATCAACTTGCCTGTATTAAAGAACACCTAAGTTGGCAATTATGAAATAAGTTTTATCTAAATAGTCACCATAATTAGGTGACAAAGTCTGGCCAAAAGCAGAGTCCATCCACAGTGAATTGTATCCTAGCTTGAAGAATAAATAAATTGTAATCCAACATAAGAATTTATCTTTTTTTAATCAAGAGACTGAATCTGGATCAATCACAGCACTTGTGCTTCAGCCAATCACAGATTACTAGCTAAGATGTATATGTCAACTGCTGTATATGTCAACCACAGTCAATCAGTTGGTTTATCTACATTTCTTCCCTTGGTCTGGCTATAAATGTAAACTGTGGTGGGATGGGGCATTGTGAACCATCTTTGGTTCATCTTTGGCTGTGACCATTTCAGCACTATTTATAGGGGAGTCTTTGAGAGCTTCTGAAGGTGATCGGCTTGTGTATCCATGGATTGCATAGGAATGATTTGAACTTGATCTGGCATGCACCATTCCTTTTGCTGAGGAACCAGATAGAAGCAAATGGCAGAGAAATGGCAGATTTGCCAGCTGTTCTGCCACTGGTCAAGGTCAGGAAGGTTCACACGAGATTGTGGCAACCTGAAGTAAAGAGGTGGAGTTATGTGAGTGTCTCACATGCATTTCCTGTCTCAGCAGCAAGGGGGACAATATTACAAAGGTCTACTCTCCTTACATACAATATTACACAAACCTGGCAATTTATTTACCAAAAGTTACATAACAAGACAACTTGTTTACACTCTCAGTTCACATGTGTAAGCTACCTAATGCATGCCAACTCACATACGAACACAAGTCCTGAGGGGAAAGCCCCAGCCCAGCCATCTTGGTTATTCTGACCACATACCAGCTCCCTTTTGGAGGAGAGTGATCCTGTCTTCTGTCCTTGGACATAAGAACTTCAGGCTCTCCACTCTCTGATTCCAGAAATTGCACCAGCAGCCCCTTGTCAGGCTTCCAGACTCAGATAGAAGGTTATACCATGTGCTTTTCTGATTATGAGGCTTTTAGTCTCTGACTAAGCCACACCAGTGCTTCCCCTGAACATCTTGCAGAAAGCCTATATGCCATTGTACCTTTCAGGATTCATAACTTTTGAGCCAATTCCCTTAAAAATTTTCTTTCATATGTTTACCTTTATATATATCATAGTGTTTCTGACTCTCTGTGGGATTGTAACTGATATGCACAAAATAAAAACAGAATCCAAATTATCTCACCTATTTTGACAATTGAAATTCTATACGGGATCATTATGGTGATTATTATTTTGCTGACTTTTGTGAACTGGCTCAGGCTGTGGTATACATAGCTGGCACTTCTCAACCTGGGCTGCTTTTATTTTTTTTATTTAAAGAGAAATAAAAACATGTAAAGGGTAGCGATAATACAGAATTTCAAAAAAAAGTTAAACAAGAAATCACTAGTTCATAAAATACATACTGTTCTCTTAGAAATAGTTGTTCAAGTTACAAAATTAAAGCACACAAAGTAGATATTAAAACAGTGAAAGGGTAAACAGCTCTGCATGCATGAGTCTCTCCATGTATTTCTATCCTTTCTGTATTAGAGGGAAAAACAAAACACAGCAAGACAAAACAAAACAAATTCCTATAAATGCATGAAACCAAAAAGTCATATAAAATCACAGTACAAGGTGATCTACAATGATTACTGTGTTGTTTCTTATTATCTTCAATAAATGTCTATATCATCAGGCATAATTGAATATAGCAATATAATTGAATATAGCAGTACGTAACAATATTAGTAAAAATAAAACATTGCAGATAGTATAAAACTTCAAATGCAGGTAATAATCAAATCAGAGTGGATATTCTAGTGAATGGTGTCATCTTAAGTGCAGTTGCCTATACTCTCAGACTTGATACTATCAATCATAACAGCTTTGTATAAAACCTATCAATACAAAACAGCGTTCTAACAAACCAGATTCAATTATGATCAGTCATGATAAAACAGTGTATGTTATACAGAGCTTTACATTAAGTTAATAGGAAATTAAGGATGATTACCGTACTATATCCTGTTATATTCTGGATGACTGACTGTGCCCTCAAATCTAGTACTGGTAGAATGACTGGAACAGAATATAAAACATCTAAGCAGAGTGGTGTGAGTAATGTGGGTTTTAAATCCTTGTACACTATTAACAATATAGTGTATCAAGACCATCTGTGAAAGAGATTCTAGCCATCCTTCTCTGCCTCATTTCTGCTATGCTATTTTTCTGCCTTTGTTTGTGTAGTTTTCTCCTTCATTCTACTGTCTGCCCCACTCACTGAGGCCTTTCTGCCACTGTTCCTAAAATCCTGGGGTTTTTTTCTCTCTCTTTAGAATGTCCTTCAGTATTCTCTGTAGGGTTGGATTGGTAGTCACAAATTCCCCCAATTCCTCTTTGTCATGGAAGCATCTTGTTTCTCCATTAATTTCTAGTGACAGTTTTGCAGGGTACATCAATCTGGGCTGGAGTTATTGTCTTTCAGGGCTTGGAAGACTGTGCTCCCAGCTCTTCTTGATCTGATGATCTGTGTCGAGAAGTCAGCTGTGATTCTGATGGGCTTACCTTTATAAGTAATCTGTTTCTTTTCTCTGATGGCTTTTAATATTCTGTTTTTATATTGAATTCTTGGTATCTTGATTATTATATGTCTGGGTGTAGCTCTGTTTTGGTTGTAGGTGGCTGGAGTTCTGTATGCCTCACATAACCAAATGCCATTTTCTTTTCCCATGCTTGGGAAATTTTCCTTAATTATTTCCATGAATAGCCTTTGTAATTCACCCGTACGTATTCCTGCTTTTTTGTTCACATTTCCTATTCTTAAATTATAGATTCTCTTGTCATCTTCTAGCCTTTGTATTGTTACTGCCTATTTCCTTGTTATTTTTAAGAGATCTTTCCTTTCATGATCACACATTGCAAGTTTTGATCACACACTTCAAGTTTTGATAGTCTATCCTTAGTTTCTTTTAAGGAGTTTTGCCAGCTTTCAATGGAGTTTTTAATTTCCTGGTAGTCTCTTTAAATCTGCTTCATGTATTTTATATTTTCTTTATATTCTTTATCGAATGTTTCTCTCCTTTCTTTGTTCCTCCCTTCTTCCATCTGTATCTTCCTAAGAGATGCTTCCTGACAGCATTTCTTTTATTACTCTACTCATATCTTGCTTTACCTGATTTAATACTTCAGTTTTGAGCTCATCTACAAGGTCCTGAAGATATCTCTTAATGTCCATTGAAGCCATGTCTGATGATGCATGTTTACCGCCCTCAGTCTCCCTTGTTTTTCCCTCTCCTGGATCAGCGCTCTCAGGGTTCAGGGCTGGGGGCCTCCTCCTGCCTCTCTTTCTGTCATGGTCCCGGCTTCCTCCACACAGTTGTACAGTGCAGGTCTCAGCCCCCTTCTCTGTTGGCCATGTTTCCTGCAAAGCACGCTGGCAAGGGACCTCCACCCTGTCCTGCCTGCTCTTATAACTGAGGTGTAAGCAGTGGCTGTGTATGCCTGCCCCTCCCCACCGGGTCATCCAAACTTCATGGGCCTTTACCAGGTTAGTGTGTGCTAGGTGCAGGGAATTGATTTGGGATGGCTCATTGGGTCCCGGCCAGGGGCACGGCCCAGTCCAAGCAAATCCCATGAATCTGCTCTGGGGAGGGAGCAACCAACTGAAGTCACTGTTGCTCCCAGTTCAGGCTCCTCCTGCCAGATTCCAACATGTTGCCCATTTGGTCATGCACTTCCTGTGGGAGGGTCTCATTCCCAGCACTGAAAGTGGATTAATGAAGGTCCCTTCACTGGCTCCACTCTTCATTGGGCTCACCAATCCCCGACTTCAGTGCTGTTGTGGTTCCTGTGAGTGGTGGTGGGTATGAGTTTGGGCGGCTCTGCTGACTGGGGCGGATTCAAGCTGGCACAAATTCAGGCCGGTGCAAACTTGGTGGGTCACAGCAAAAATGCTGAGTCCCGTAATTTTTAGCTGTTTCATTTGTAGTCCCGATGTGTTTGAAGAGCTTTTTTACGTTTTAATTTATTTCTGTGTCAAGAAGATCCATCTCCCTCTGTCTGGGTCTCTCCAGGGTGTTTTATTCTGGCATATGAGTTGTTTCTCCCTAGAGGCTTTGTATTTTGTTGCTCACTGATTGGCCATCTTGACTTCTCCTGGCTGCTTTTAGAACATTAATCCTACCACTAGGGAAATTAGAGAAAGTCAATTTTTTCTGAACTTGCAGCTTTTATAATTGGGAAGAGGATACTCATTATATGAACACTTCTTCAGAAAGATTATCAAGCATATGTTTAAGATAGTTGTCAGAAGAAAAAATATTAAAAAAAATTTTAAGGAAATCAAATTTGGCACTTAAAGAAACCAAATAATTTTACCAAAGTCTTAATTCCTAGACAATTTGATGCCTAAAGCCATTTAATGATGTCAGGCCCTTCAGCAATTACCAAAGATCGGATAGTGACAGAATCATGAGATGCCAAACAGTGCATAAACCTGAAGCTTAAATAGAAATAAAGGGTACAACACTGCAGAGAGAGAACCTCAGGCAAATCTAAAGCAACCTGGAATAACTCATGAGGAATAAGTTTTATTCCCAGATTTCATCTACACAGTGTGATGGACTTGGTCTCTAGAGCCAAGCACATGTGTGCCAAGAAGTAACTGATACTGATTTCAAAGTGACTCCATGGAGTCAGGCTGTGTAACCAAACAAAACTGATGTAAATCATCTGTATGTTTACAAAAACAATTTAGACAAGTTAGCACAGAACACCTCCAGGAGAGTTTTGGTCTTAGCACCCACCTCATTAACTAGAATATTTCATCCCTGCCTTGAATGAGAGTCAGCTTCTGGGTTCCAGACATCCTTGGGCATGAGCATGGAACTACCACAGCTGGTCCATATATACAGAAATCTGGAGCTTCAGTTCAACTGTGTGTGTGTGTGTGTGTATTGTTTTGCTTAATTTCCTCTATGAATTTAGAATGTTACAATAATAAACTAAAAGAACTGTTTTCAAAATGTAATCAAAGACAGACCTCATAAAGGAAAGGAGGTTACATAAACTGAAGAAAGCACTCCTTTAATTTGGGGAATAAATATTTCACATGTTTTAAAAATGTCTTGCTGTTATTTTCCCTATATAAAAATGTATTCCAAAGAAGCAGCTGCTGAGAAAAAGAACAACAGACAGTGTTCATAGAGAAAAGCAAATCTTGGAAAGGTAAGTTGACTAAATAACTTGCAGGATGTAAAATATCTAGAAAAAAAAAAGAACATGCTTTAGGAACTTGTGGAGCAGAATATGACTTTTGCCATGACTTTTACCTGCTCTAAAATCACCCTGTTTTAAACAAAATCACCCTGTTCTAATTAAGGATATGCAAAGCCTCATGTTTTCTTAATTTGAAGTGAATAATCACTTAATTGGAAAGATTAAATACTGAGTAATAAAAGAAAAGCGTTCAACTACAGAAGTGTGGAAAAACAGTGAAAGCAACCACATGAGACATTAGCTGAAATTCGCCAGCTTCAAAGTCAACTTCTAGAAATGAGCACAGAATACCTGCTTTATTATTTTGGAAACATCTAGGGTATTAAAGGCTAAATGTTCATTGATTTTGTTTCTTTCAATTTTTGTTTTAGTTATGTAATAGTTACCCATGACAGTTACACAGTAATTTTCCAATGATAAAATTTTTATACATCTGAAAATTTTGAGTGTTGTTTTAGAGAGACACATTGTTCTACCTAGGTCCAGACTGATCCTTGCATAATCTTTTGATTTCTAATCCCATGACTGAGAGGAGTACTCCAATTTCTGAAAAGGCAAGTGTACAATGTGTATTTCTTTTTGAAGAAAAAAAAAAAACATAGAATATTCTTTGATCAGGAAGAGCTTAGTGATTAAAATGAAATAATGAAGTTAGCTTTTAAAGTAACCGTATTAGTGTTCTGTTGCTGCTTTGTAACAAAGTACCAAATGCTTTAAAACCACACAAACAGTATCTGATCAATTCAAAGGTCACAAGTCTCACTGAACTGAGCTCAAGGTGTAACAGGGCTGCATTCCTTGGAGGGCTTAGAAGGCATCTGTTACCTCGCTATTCCAGTCGCTAGATTCAGACCGTGTTCCTTGACTCAGGCTCTTTGCTTCCAGCTTCAAGACCAGCACTAGCAGGCCGAGCTCCAGTCTGACTTGTCTGACCCTTTCCTCTGCTTTCTTGTTCCTATTCTATGAATTATCGGGGCCACCTGAAAATTCCAACTGATGTCCCTTATTTAAGATCTGATTAGTAGCCTTAACTACAAAAAGTTTAATTTGCTGTTCATTTACCAGGTAAAGTGCAATAGTCACAAATTTGTAGGTCATATCTTCTGTCTTCAGAATAACTAATATCTTATCACTTCTAAGAATTCCTTCAACGTGTAAAAATCTTGACACATTATTTGTTGTTTTCACTTTTCATTTTTTTTTTTTTTAGTATATGTTTATAGTATATAAGGATTCCATTCCTTCTGGGGAGTTGGTAAATAACCCTTCTTAATTAATTTTCATAGCTTTTCCCTCCCCTTACTCTCTTCTATCTCTTGGTCCCTTTGCCCTTTGAAAAGATATATCTCCTTATTTCTTGTTTATCTATATCTTGTTATCTATCTTTTGTTTTGCTTTTATTTATGTTTTGGATCTTTCACATAAAAGAAAGTGTGTGTAGTTAAACTTGTGTGTTCAACTAATTATGGTCTTAAAGTGCATCCATTTTCCTACAAATGATTCAAGTTTACCCTTTTATGGCAGAGTGTTACTCTCTTGTATATAAATACCACATTTTCTTTTCCATTGATTCACAATAGCTAAATATTAGAAGCAACCAACAGGCATTTTAAATAAAATACAATGTCAAATAAAATGTTTCTTTTGTTTTTATTATCAGTCATTCATTTATAATCCAATTTACACAAGGGAGACTAATATGACATAATTATACTTGATGAAGGATTTCATTTAGTGACTCATCAAGTATTTACTGAATGTGATCTAGTAAGTAGATCTTACTGTAGATACTGAGGAAACAGCAGAAAAAAGGGAAGTATAAATGTTCATCACTGTGTGTGTGTGAATGAATGGGAGACAAGAATAGTAACAACATATGTAAGTAAAATATATAATGTGTTAAATAAATTTTGAAGGAGAAAAAGGAAGTCTTGTGTGTGCATGTAGACAATTGGGTAAAAGAATAAGAGAGAATCCATTGGTCTTTTAGAGTAGGGGAGAGAGTCCTGAAGGGTATCTATCCTATAGAGAGTGCACAGATTTTACTCTGTTTAATGTGGAATATAAGTAAAAACATGCTGAATTGAGTACGTCACCATCACAGCAAAGGTAGATGAAAAGATTTCATTCTAAGAGAGGGGATACATCATACAGCAGAAACCAGCATCAGCAGGGTCAACAGTGACACAGTGCATAAAGCACGCTTAGGGCCAGCAATCAGTAGCACTTGCAAATGTTACTGTCCTAAAATGAGACAGAGACAACAGTAACTCTAAAAGACATATCCATGCCTTCTCACCCAAATTCTGTCTCCCATACTGGATTATTTTTCCTGCTACAAAGTGAAAAACTTCTCCTTAGTATTGAATATGGTCTATTAGTCTTGTTTTCTCTTTAATAATAGATCATTGAATAGGTTACATTGTAGTTTAAAACTTAACCACGCAGGAAAACCATGGTGCCAGATCATTTGTGTTAAGCAACTAGGAAAAGAAAGAAGAAAGAAGGAAAGAAAGAAAGAAAGAAAGAAAGAAAGAAAGAAAGAAAGAAAGAAAGAAAGAAAGAAAGAATATGTACTGTGATAGGAAAGACTGTGGAAAAAAAAAAAAGCAGATTTGGGCAGAATTTCACAAGCTCACATTGGCTTTGAGTTTCTTAGCTACCAGAGAAAATAAAGAGACAAACAAAAATTTTCAGGCAAATGAAATGTTTTTGTTAAAAAAATAAACTTTTTTCTGGTGTTCATTTTTTCTTAAGCTGATATGTAGAAACTTTTGTGACACTTTCTATAAATTAGTAGAGTAATTTGCTTCATTATTTTAGAAAAATAATTAGATATGCTTGGTTTGGCCCAGCCAAGTACATCTAATTTATTTTTTCTAAAAATAGACCATGTTGCTATATGAAAATTTAAAGTCAAAATGTTATTCAGTAACATGCAGTGATGGCCTGGATCCCTTAGAGAAAGGGGAAAAGGTGAGAGGTTTCAGGGAATCAAACTTTTAGCATAACTAATAGCATGATATGCAATGATAGTAAAAACATTACATGAAAGTTCATATTTTTTAAATTTTATTTAAAGAAAGGGGAAAAATAAATCAAAACAGAAAAAAAAGGGTAGAAAGAATACAAAATTTTTAAAAAAAAGAACAGTAAGAAATCACTAGTTGATACATTACATATTGTCTTCCTGGATGTAGTTGTTCAAGTTACAAAATCAAAGCATACAAAGTGGACATTCAAACAGTGAGGCTGCAAACAGCTCCGTTCTCCAATCCAACAGAAACTTAGCAACATAATTATCAATCCTACACCCTTAAATATACAGGCAGTTATATTCTTTAGAGCACCTGCTTTTCCTCCTTTTGCTTTTTAAGTCCATTATCTGTTTAGTTATATCATGTTTCAGGTTGCTCAGTACCTTGCTGATCTGTTTTGTTGTTGTTATTTACTTTTTAAAAATTTTTTTCTTATTTATTATTATTTTTTATTATTTTATTTATTTATTTTATTTTGAAGGTAGTAAAATACAGTAGAACAAGACAGGACAGAGCCAACTGAGGCAGTGCAGTGAAATTGGCACAGAACCTCCCAGCAGGCCACCAGGACAACAGCAATAGGCACAATAGTACATCTGGTTTTCTTCACAATAATAGTTCCTTCAATCAGGCAGAGCAATGTCGAAGGAAATACCGAAATTACAAGAATAGAATATTGAATAGAGCAATACCATTGATCAAAACAGAGCAAAACAGAGATAAAATATTTGCCCTCAAAGAGATGGCAGAAGAAAATCTCCCTTATTTGCTTATCGCATATAGTCAAACTCACAAGACATGCTCAGATCTCCGGCTCTCACTTGCTAGTGGGAGGGGGGATAGATGTTTGATTGTAGGCTCACAGCCGCCCACCAGAGGGGTGAACTTGCTGCCCATTTTCCCAGCGCCCCAAGGTCCAACATGGCGTGTCGCGGATCTCAGGAAACGTTGATATGATTCTCACCCTGGGGCGGCCACGGCTTGCCAAGCTGCAGCCACTTACCAGAGCGGCGTGCTGGTGGCTGTCAAGTTCATAGTTTTAAAGTGAGAAATAGATGATGATATGAAATTAAAAGTACAAGGTTAATTGAGATAAGCAATGATTATGACAGAAGAAAGGGAGGCGACATAGGTTTGGATAGAAACAATCTTTGGACCACAGTGTAAATCTGACACTTAGGAGTGAAAAGAGAAAGCAGTATTGAGTAGGAAGAGAAACCATTGTGATACAAAGCTGGACAAGACTTGGCAAGTCTAGTTAGAGACAACAGGTATTATAAGCCTAACCTTATTGCTACTGTCATAGTCAGTTATTGGCTGAGCTCTGACAAGGAAAATCTTGGTTCCATCAGAAAAGCTGAGGGACTGTTGAAGGTTTTGTTATAGGCAGCTGAGCTAGTTAAATATATTATAGGCAGTCAGACAGGGCTGGGCCCTCAAAGGAGCCAGAGCAGAAGTTCAGATACCTTGTAGCCTTCAAAGAGACAATCACTTC
The DNA here is from genome assembly GCA_004027455.1 of Hydrochoerus hydrochaeris. NCBI lineage: Eukaryota > Metazoa > Chordata > Mammalia > Rodentia > Hydrochaeridae > Hydrochoerus > Hydrochoerus hydrochaeris. Next base: position 233,071 of record PVLA01000427.1, on the reverse strand, counting down.
CTGCTGTGGGACAGATCTCAAGACAAAAGGCAAAGCAAATCCAACCACATCCTAAGGATGCACAGTCGAAATAGTTTTCTATAACCCTGAGAAAGTCAGGAGTCAGCATCTCACCCTCTACAGGAAGTCACTGCTGTTAAGCATGCTGGCTTACTAAGAGACTGGCTCCCTCATTTGCTCCTAACTTAATCAATTTTACCTGAGCAATTAATCTTATTGGCTGATCACAGTTCGGTCCTGCCTTATGCCCACCTTGCAATTTCCCATTTTCCCCACCTTTGACCCATCTAACCTCATGATTTTACTCTATAAAAGTCCCTGAAAAATACAGAGTCCTTGGCAACCCACTCGGGACCTCTTCTGTCTCTCTCTCTCTCTCTCTCTCTCTCTCTCTCTCTCTCTCTCTCTCTCTCTCAGACAGAAGCTTTCTTTCTCTCAATAAATATATTCCACTTTTACCCTCCGTTGTTCCTAAAATTCATTCTTCCATTTCAGAGAACACAAACTCATACCAGACATAGTAGATTGAGAGTTTTATTCCCCTATATCAGTTTGAAAACCTGAAAGTATAGTTAAGTAGATTCCTGTGGATAAATAGAATGTTTTTTCTTGAAAGGTGATTGAAATGTTCCATGACTGGTAGAAACTGTGTATATAATACATTGTCGACATTTTAAACTTCTTTAGTATAGCACTTTCAACTCGTAAATCTTTGGAGAGAAGTCACTATCTCCTGGCAAAAATATTTAGCCAACAAATTCAAAGCAAATTGCAGTATTCTGCAGTCATAGTATAGTTCCATAGCTTGTTTGCCACATCCTGAGTCCTTGGTTATTCATGAAGTTTTTTTTTTGTTTTTTAATCTTTTTGAGACAGGGTTTCACTATGAAGTTCAGGCTGGCCTTGCACTTACCTTATAGCCCAGGACGGCCTCGAACTCATGATGATCCTCCTACCTCCACCTCTAAAGTGCTGACATTATAGGCTTGTGCCATCGCATGGAGCCTGCATGAGGTTTTCTTGTAGAGAGGATTTTCTATTTTACAGCTCCTTTAAATTTCAGTGGCACAAGCGGATAGGGACAGGGTGGATGTAACGCCAGACAGAGCCAATAGGAAAAGCTGCTTAGAGAATATGGTACAGTTACAAAAAAGTCAGTAATCAGATCTGATTATTATCCTTTCAACTAGTTTTAAGTGTTTCTAGAGTGCATTTTATCTTATATGTTACAAAATCTCACTAAATAGGCTTTTATTTTGTTAAAATATTTATTTATTTATTTATTTTAAAACAAGGTCTTGCTATGCAATTCAGGTTGGCTTTGAACTCACTAACTTAGCCCAGCTTGACCTCGAACTCGTGGCATTCCTCTTGCCCCACCTTCCCAAATGCCAGGATTATAGACATGTGTCACCATGCCCTGGCAAATAGGCTTTTAGAATAAACTAATTTCTCAAGGAATATGAATTTTGATCATATTCAAACATTATATTTTATAGTTATTGATGAAAATGTGTCTAGTTCATTGGATCCATTTATATCTATATCTCTATGTCAATATCAAGTGTTTTAATTCTTCTTTCATTGATATGTTACATATGAGGTTGACTCCCTAACTGGTTAGCAAACCTCTAACAGTAATTATTGATTCCAAGTTTAAATAGTCATATACTTGTGCTCAAAAGTCGTATCTTCTTAAACAAGTCTATACCCTTTCATGTTAAATGATACTTAAAGCTTTATTAAAGTAACATGCACACTCATGTTTATAGCAGCACAATTCATAAAAGCTAAATCTTGGAAGCAGCCCTGTATGCCCATCAACAGATGAATGGATAAAAGCTATGGCATTTCCACACAATGAATTAGTACTTTTCTATAAAAAAGATAAACCTGACTCATTTGTAGAAAACTGGATGCACCTTGAGAACATAATGTTAAGGGAAATAAATCAGACCCACTAGCTTAAATATTACATCGTTTTTCTTATATGAGAAACCTCAAATATAAATAAAGTGCAAAATAAAAGATAGACAATAAGAAACAGGGAGATTGATATTTTGTAAAAGGGAAAAAGACCCAGAGATGGGGAAAGGGGATGAAAAAAGAATTACAATGTGTTATATATACATATCAACTTCCAGGAGGAAAGTGGTCATTATGTACTGAAAATATATACTAATAAAAAAATTGAAATTGAGAAAAATGTACTTAACGTCACAACACATTTTATTCTTTAAGACATAAGTCATCTCTGTCTCAGTCTCATCCGATTCATAAGAAATAATCACTTTTTAAAAATTCCAGTATTGATTTTCTTCCAAAAAAAAAATAATCTTGGGCTCACTGATATTTTGTCTTATGTTAATAATAAAACAAAAGTTAATATGACCCAGACAGAAGACAGGCAAGGTAATGTCTAGCACTCAGTGACTTTATAGGTTAAGCACATGATCTGAAAACCTTTTATTTTGTGCAATATGTAAGCAGTTAGATTTCAGTACAAATTTTTTTTTCATTCAGAACAAATCATAATATCATTTGATGCATAAAATTATTTAAGTCATATGTATTTTGGAACCTTTGTCTAATTGATACCAGTTACTGATACAAGGTTAAATTTATAAAATATGCTGTTAGAAAAAAGGTATGTTTTTAAATAGAAAAATGAAGAATATTATATCCTCTGGTTTAATAAAAATTAATTGCATTTTTTTCTTTTTTAGTAAAGGAACAACTTTTGCTCACCCTGTTTGATAAAATCGTAGACTAGATCTTTAGATAATTTCACTGCTATCGCAACACTAGAATAGAAAAAAAAAAGAGGACCCCAAATTAAAAACTTGTTATTTAGAATATTAATTTTCATTCATAAATATTTATTGATTTGCTTATTCATGCAAAGCATTGGTCCCTGAAATCAAGATTCTGTACTGAACAAAACAAAGAGCTGCCGTGTTTACCTGAGCAGGTATCGCAGCACCTTTGTGAGGAGCAGAGGCAAAAGAAAACAACAAGCAAATAGAAACAAACAATCCACTATTATAAAGCAAAGTAAAACAAGGTTAATAGTGGATAACAACCACAGACAAGTGGGAACATTGCCTGCAAATTGCCCCTTCTGATTCCAACTCTTACAAAATAAATTAGTGAAGGAAGAAAAGCATAACATTTGATTTCTCCTCATATTCTCTGTGTGTGTGTTGTTTCTTTCAGATGATAATAAAACAAAACTTGCTTTTAATTTTTTATAAGAATAATAATTAGATTAAGAAAAGAGAAAGGACAATTAAGGCATAGTAATTTTGTAAGTAATAGCGCTCTGTTGTAAGGCAAAGTGGCAAACCAAAACTCTGGGCGACTGAGGCAAAAGGAGTGTCAGGTTGACCTCAACCTGTGTAATTTACCAATTTAAAGAGACTGTGCCCCAAAATAAAGAATTTTATAAAAAGGCTGGGGCTGCAGCTTACTGTGGAATGAAAACTGATGGTCAACTAAAGACAAGCTGAATTGAATCCATGTGATGCTGAGTGTAGATGGTCCATCTGAGGACTGTTGACACCATGAAAAAGAGACCTAGAGAGGAAGAGTGATGTTGTGGGTCCTCTTAAGTGTTGTTATTTGGTGCTGTTGGTTCTCCTATTGGCATGGGTTCTCCTGGAGGGGCTTGCTGAGATTTTTCCTGAAATGAACTTGACTATTATCATCTGTTATCATCGGATGAGCCCGGGACCTTGTTGCTGAAAATAGCTGCAGTTCACTTTGGGGGAGCCCTGGTCCTTACTTTGAGCATCACTTCCTGACTGTGGAGGGGAAGATGTGTGCTGTTCAGTCTGTAGGAGAAACTTGTCATGCTGGCTTTCTGATATGACTTCAGCTGTTCTCATTATCAGAGGAGCTCAGGACCTTATTATCACTAAGGACAGCTGTGTTACTTTTCAGGAGAGCTCTGGTTCCTACTTTGAACATCGCTTCTGGGCTCCAGTGCAAAACCCTCAGCCTGCTGGCTCAGATCCTTCGTACCACTGGCACAGATTTTCTAACTTCCCCCACTGACCTTTGGGCCTTCCCAACACAGACCCATGTAACAGACTTGCTTGAATCATTGACGGGGCTCTAGGTCTCCATTTGGACTTGCGGAGGGCATTGTCATGGGCTCCAGATCTTCAGCTGGACTCAAGCAGGACACTGCTGTGGAATCCAGGCCCTCAGCTGGATTCTCTGAGCCTTTAGCATGTGGACAAATTTCTTGCACTTTCTTTGTATTTGAGTCTTTGAGTGACCACTATAATACTATAAATTGTGTGTCCTATATTGTTTTGGTTTCCTTGTAATCCCCTGATTACATCATAGCTCTGTATGAAGCCCTTGGGTTCAATCCCCAGTACCATAAAATGAAATAAAAGAAAATAAAATATTTATGGATTTAAATTTTCATAAACTATTTATATCATTATTTACTGAAATGAAAACAATTTCTTTAAGTAGTGAATTTCTATCAAATTCAGGTAGAAAGATTAAAACCAACAAAGTAAATGTTTTAATGTTTACCTTTTTTCTTATAGAAAGCAATGTTTTAAATTATTTTTCATGTTTTTATATGTACAAATAAATTCATATATATTGCAAGCTTACCATAGCCATGTGACCAACACCCCCTTATCAAGATAAATACCATCCCTGATTTCTAACAGCTGACTAGTTGTATTGCTTTTTTGTTCCTGTGTAAATGATGTCATTCTGTTTTTATTATGAGGTATATTGTAGAATCTGTACTCTGTGGCCTTTGTGTTTGTGAGATTACACATTTTTTTGTATGTAATTGCAAATTGTTCATTCTCTTTACTATATGATACACTCCACTGAGTGATCATAGCACTTTATTTTTTCCATGTTTGAATGATTGATGGACATTCTGGTACTTTTTAGTTTGAGGTATTTTAAATAATGCTACCATGAACAATTATTCAACTTTGGGTGAACATAGATTTCTTTTGACCATTTATTTCTCTGAGCATTTATTCTTTTGGGCATTTACTTGGGAATTGGTCTGACTGATCACATATTCTGTAATCATCAGCTTTTGTTCATGTTAGTAAAGTGTTGTCTAAAGGTATCTGAGCAAGTTATACTACTGAGTTATAAGAATTCAAATTTCTCTATTGCTTCATTAAGAATACCATGTTGGGGCCGGGGATTTAGCTCAGCGGCATAAGCGCCTGCCTTGCAACTGAGTTGTGAGTTCAATCCCCAGTACCAAAAAAAAAAAAAAAGAATACCATGTTTCTTTCTGGTGTTGTTTTCTATATTTTATTTTTGGACTGACAATGCTTATGAGTGTGTAGTGATATTGCACTGTGATCTAAATTTATACTTACTCAGTGGCTAATAAAGTTAAGCATCACTTCAAATTTGTATTGGCCATTGGACTAATAAAGTTAAGCATCACTTCAAATTTGTATTGGCCATTGGACTATCACATTTTTAAAAATTTTGTTAACACTTTTCTACTAGGTCACCTTCTTTTGGTGACTTTTATGAACCCTTAATGTAGTCTCACTGTGAGTCATGAATTAGGAAGACATATTACAACTATTGCCTTTTCAGATTCCTAATGACATCTTATTTAGATCACTCCCAAAAAACATGAACCATAAAAATAAAAATTGATAAAATTAATTAAAATTTTTAAATCTCTTTAACAAACCTGTTAAGATGACTAGAAAATAAGCAGCAGATTGGAATAAGCAAAAGTATTTTTGAACATATCTGAACTGATAAAATAATAGTTTAGAATATTAACTCTTACACAACCACTTAATAATAAGAAAATAGCAAAAAACAATGTAGCAGTTATATACAGACACTTCATAAAACATGTTATAATGGCAATATAACCATGGAACAAGATGGTTAATATTACTACTTTCAGAGAAATGCAAAGACCACATTGAGATACAGAGTTCCCCCATGAGAATGGCTAAAACTTGGAAGAATGATATTAACAAGTGGAAACAAAGATGAAGAGCAGCTATAATTTTCATATATCACTAATGTGGTTATAAAGTAGACAAGCACTTTGAGAAAACAGGCTTGGAGCTTCTTAGAAAATTAGACATGTGGTTACTACACAAGCTCCCAGTGGTGCTTCTGTTTACCCAAAGAAGTGAATATACCTGCCAAAAAATGGAAGCAACTAAATTCTTCTTTTAGGGAGTTTCAATAAACTCATAAATACTATGTGTGAGAGCTTTAACTGTTCTTTCAGAGGTGCTAAACTTTGCTCCTTGTTTTGGCATCCTCCCTTACCTCCTTTGATAAATATGTGTTTACTTCCTTTGGTAAATTAGCTGTATGTTTGAGGTAAGTACTATTTTTGAAATGGGAGTGAGTTTCCTAAATAATAGGAGAAATTGGGAAAATCCATGTCAACTTTCTTGAAGCTCCCTACATCTTGTATGACCTAGATTTTATAAACACATGTGGGAAAAATTCAGACATGTTTAGATATTCATTTATTTTTTCTTCACTCTCTGCCCAATGAAAAGCTAAAATATTCCTCTGCATGGCAAGTACAATTCTAGACTAAGACTGGAATCTGTAAATGGTATTAGGTAAGGAAATAAATGGAATTTTCTTTCAGTTAATCTTTATTTTCACAGCTCTCAAAAACTTTTAAAACATAAATTTTTGCAATTATTCTGACTTTTGTGTTATTTTCATTTTTTTAAATTTCATTTAAACAGGAAAAAAGCAAAACAGAAAAAGGGGTAGGAACTATACAGAATTTCAGAAAAAAATAAACAGTAAGAAATCACTACTTGATAAATTACATATTGTCTTCTTAGACATAGTTTTTCAAGTTACAAAATTAAAGCATACAGAGTGGACATTCAAACAATGAGGCTGTAAAGAAGTTCAATGATCCAGTAACAACTTAGCAACATGGTTATCAATCCTACACACTTAAATGTAAATGCAGTTATATCCTTTAGAACACTTTCTTCTCCTCCTTTTACTTTTTAAGTCTATTTTCTGTTTAATTATATCCTGTTTCAGGTTGCTCAGTACCTTACTGACCTGTTTTGTTCTTGCTGTTTACTTTTTACTCACCTTGTATTATTCTGTTGCTTTTATTTTTTAGTTTCTCCTCATCCATGCCCTATTGATCAGCTTTGGTGTACTTGGGAGGTTTTTGGAGACATTTTGTTACTTTCTTATCTACTTTTTTTTTGAAGGTACCAAAATACAGCAGAACAAGACAGAACAAACCCATATGCAGCAGTGTAGTGAAATTGACACAGAACATCACAGCAGGTCACCAGGATACCAGCAATAGGCACAATAGTACATCCCGTTCTGTTCACATTAGCTGTTCTTTCAATCAGGTAGAGCAAAATGGAAGGAAATATCAAACTTATAAAAACAGAATATTGAATAGAGCAGTACCATTAATCAGATCTAATCAAAACAGTGATAAAAATGTTTGCCTTCAAAGAGATGGTAGAAAGAAATTCCCCTTACTTGCCACGATGCATACATTCACCTTCCCAAGAGATACTCAGACCTCCTGCTCCCACTTCCTAATGGGGGGGTGGGGAATGGATTGATGTCTGATTCTTAGCCCACCTCCAGCTGCTTACCAGGGTGGCGAGCAAGCTGCCTGTTCTCCCAGCACCCCAAGTTCCAACATGATGCAGAGCTCAGGAATCACTGATAGTTCTCACCCCGGTGCTCCGGTGGCTTGTGAGGCCACATTTGTGTAATTTTAATGGAGACATGGATTTAAGCAAGTTAGTACTGCTGTTTCAACATTGGAATTTCCTCTGGAAATTTATATGCCAATGCTTAGCTTCCTGAGAAAAACTCATAGATTCATCGTTTAAGTAAAAACATACGTATTTCTAAATTTTCAAAACTTCAAATTTGTAAATTGAGAAATACTCCTGTATTATAAAAACAAATACTTGAAACATATAACATAAAAATTAACCTAATTTTCAAACATTTGTTTGTTTTTTTGAAATTTTTCTTTTTATCTTCTTAAAAGCTTATGCAAACAACCAATATATTGTTTACCTGAAATACAGGTTAAATCTGGACATTTCCTGTTGGAAAATCTTTATTTCTCTTTTTTTAAAGAATGAATTTCCAGTGATGATACCAACACTTCACATGATCTTGTCCCTCTGGTGACTATTTCCCACTCTGGGGATCTTCTCAGGAGAATCATCAGCCAACCTCTCTGTCTATGAAAATCTTACTTTTTCTTTTCTGACTCCATGTACTGTGGCTAGAAATGCACTCATCTTCCTTTCAAAGTCCAATCAATGCTCACAGCACCACTAGGCACTTCACACTTGCTCATCCTTTACTTTGTATTTATTGGTCCCAGAAACTCCTACAAAAGGAGACACACATCATGTGCTGTCCATGAATATATGCTAAATTATTTGTCAAACTAATAAAACTGTTGATTTTGTTATATAAATATGGCTTCCTGGTAGAAAAGCACTCTAATATTTTATAGTAACAACCCAATACCTTTTTCATTTCACTTATTTATCATTTTAAAACATTTTAATTGCATATGTTAATGAGGTTCAATGTGATATTTTTATACATGCATAAACATTTTGTCTAGTTAAGTTTCTACCCAATTATCTACTTTAAAAGTATACAAAGTACACATTTTGTTAGCTAAAACAAGCTTATTTTTCCTTTGAAGACAAATTTGGTTTTTTTTAAATTTTATTTAAAGAGAAAAAAAGCAAAACAGAAAAAGGATAGAAATAATACAGAATTTCAAAAAATAAACAGTAAGAAATCACTAGTTGATAAATTACATATTGTCATATTAGAAATAGTTGTTCACATTACAAAATTAAAGCATACAAAGTGGACATTAAAACAGTAAGACCACAAACAGTTTTGTTGAACGATCCAACAAAACTTAGTAATATGGTTATCTATCTTACACAGTTAAACATACATGCAGTTATATCCTTTAGAGCATTTTCTTTTCTTCTTTTTTACAATAGCAGTTACACATTTTGGGTTTTATTACTGGTACAGTTCTTATTACTTTTTACACTAGAGATACAATGTGATATTTATAAATATGATTCTTATTTATTTCACTTATGAGGATAGTCTCAAGTTGCCTCCATTTACCTATGAAGGCCTCAAGATCATCCCTTTTTATACCTGAGTAATATTCCATTATATAAAAATACCACATCTTTTTTCACCCACTCTGTGGTTGGTGGGCATTTTGGTTGTTTCCAAGATTTAGCTATTACAAATTGTGCTGCTAAGAACATGGCTGCACATATATCACTCTGATATAAACTTTTCAGTTTTTCTTGGAAAATACCCAGGAAGAGAATAGCTGGATTGAATGGAACTTCCAATCCTATTCTTCTGAGAAATCTCCATACTGACTTCCACAGTGGCTGCACCAGTCTACATTCCCACCAACAGTGGAAGAGAGTTCCTTTTTCCCCACAGCCTCACCAAAATTTGTTATCAGTTGATTTCTTGTTGGCAGCTATTCTTTCAGGAGTGAGGTGAAATCTCAATGTTGCTTTAATTTGCATTTCTCAAATGACCAGTGATGGTGAACATTTCTTCATGTATTTATTTGCCATTTGTATATCTTTCTCTGAGAACTGTGTGTTCATCTCAGATGCCCATTTTTGGAGAGGGTCTTTGAATTTGGGGGCTTGATTTTTTTAATTCTTTATATATTCTGGTTAAAGTCCTTTGTCTGAGGGGTTGCTGGTTAAAATTCTTTCCCACTCTGTTGGTTTTCTTTTCACTCTGTTGAAATGCAGAAACTTTTCAATAATATGAGATTGCAGTTGTTGATTCTTTGAAGTATTTCCCATGCAGTTTGCATTTTGTTCATAAATTTTCTGCCTACCTCTATGTCTCCAAGACTTCTACTTACGTTGTCTTCCAATAGATTTAGTGTTTCTGTTTTAATACTTAGGTCTTTGATCCATTTAGACTTTAGTTTTGTGCATGGTCATATGCATGGATCTAGTTTCAGTCTTTGGTATGTGGAGAACCAATTTTTCCAACACCATTTATTAAAGAGGCTATCCTTCTTCCAATGGACATATTTAGCCCCTTTGTCAAATATCAGGTGGCTGAGTGTCTTTGTAGTTGTTCTTGCATCTTCTAATCTGCTCCATCAATTCTCAGGTCTATTTCTTTGCCAATACCATGCTGATTTTATCACTGTAGCTTTGTAGTATAGATTCAAGTCAGGAATTGAGATACCTCTTGTCTTGCCTTTATTGCCCAGAATTTCCTTTGCTATTCTAGTTTTCTTCTGTTTCCAAATTAATTTCAGCAGTGTTTTCTCTAGATCTGTGAGGTATATTAATGGTATTTTGATTGGGATTGTGTTGTATAGAAGTTTTGGGAGTATTATGGGCATTTTCACAATGTTGGTTCTTCCTAGCCAAGAGCAAGGAATACCCTTCTATTTTCTAACATCGTCTTCAATCTCCTTTTTTAATGTAGCATAATTTTCAGCATATAAGTCTTTTACATTCTTAGGTTGATTCCTAAGTGTTTCATTTTTTTAGATGCTATTGTGAAAGGTGATATTTCCATCATTTCTCTCTGGGTGAGTTTTTTGTTTGTGTACAAGAATGCTATTGATTTTTGAGCATAGACTCTGTATCCAGCTACACTGATGAATTTGTTTATTACCTCTGGTAATAGTTTTTTGGGACTTCTATATAGAGTATCATGCAATCTGCAAATAGTGATAATTTAACTTCTTCCTTTCCTATATATATTCCTTTTCTATCTCCTGTCTGATTGCCCGGGCTAGTATTTCCAGAAGTATATTGAGTAGGAGTGGTGATAGTGGACATCCTTGACTTGTTCCTGATTTTAGAGTGAAAGCTTTCAGTTTTTGTCCATTTAGTATAATGTTGGCTGTTGGTTTGTCATAGATGGCCTTTATGAGATTGAGGTAGATACTGCAGAGTCCGAGTTTCTGAAGGTTTTTTATGATGAACATGTGTTGGACTTTATCAAAAGCTTTTTTTGCATCTATTGAGATAACCATGTGGCTTTTATTTTTGGCTCTGTTGATGTGTATTACATTTATTGATTTGCATATGTTAAACTACCCCTGCATTCCTGGAATGAATCCCACTTTGTCATGATGTATAATCTTGATGATTTGCTGCATTCTATTTGCTAGTATTTTATTGAGAATCTTTGCATCAGTGTTCATTAGTGAGATTGGCCTATAGTTCTCCTTTTTGGTTGGGTCTTTCTCTAGCTTTTGTATCAGAGTAATACTTGCATTCAGGAATGCTTTAGGGAGGATTGCTTCCTTTCCAATTTCATTGAAAAGGCTAAGGAGTATTGGCATCAAATCTTCTTTAAATTTCTTATAGAATTCACCTGTGAAACCATGAGGACCTGGGCTTTTCTTTGTTGGTAAGCTTTTAATTATGTTTTCAATTTCAATAGCTGATATTGAGTTATTCAAAATTGCTATATCTTCTTGGTTGAGCTTGGGTAGTTCATATGTTTCTAGAAATCTGTCCATTTCCTCTGTGTTTTCCCTTTTATGTGGGTAAAGATTTTCAAAGTAGGTATTCATAATCATTTGAGTTTCCATGAGATCTGTGCTAATTTCCCTTTTTTCAGTCCTTATTGTGTGAATTTGGGATTGTTCTTTCTCTTTCTTGATAAGATTAGCTAGAGTTTTGTCAATTTTGTTTATTCTCTCATTCATCAATTCTTTTTGATTCATTAATTCTTTGTATTGTTTTTTAGTTTCAATTGCATTGATTCCTGCTCTCATCTTTACAATTTTCTCTTTTTTATGAGCTTTGGTTTTCACTTGCTCTTCTTTTTCTAGAGGCTTGAGAGGAAGTATTATGTTGTTTATTTGTGTTCATTCTGTTTTCTTGATAAAACAACTTATTGGCATATATTTCCTTCTTAAAACTGCTTTCATTGCATCCCACATATTACAGTATGTTGTTTCCACATTTTCATTGAATTGTAGGTATTGCTTTATTTCTTCTTTAATTTCATTTGTAGCCCACTGGTTGTTCATAAGGTTGTTATTTAAGTTTTATGTATTTATGCACATTTTGTGATTTCTTTTGTCAGTAATTTCCAATTTCAGTGCATTATAATCAAATATTATGCATGGGATAATTTCAAACCTTTGCCTTTACTTAAGAATGTTTTATAGGATAATATATGGTCTATTTTGGGGAATGTCCCATGTGCAGCTGAGAAGAATGTGTATTCTGATATGCTTGGGCAGAACATTCTGTAAACATCTACTAAGTCCAATTGCTCACAGGTATGATTCACTTCTACTATTTTTTTGCTGACTTTTTGTCTAGTTGATTTTCTCTTTGTGATAATGAGATATTAAGGTCCCCTGTTATAATTGTGTTCTTGTGTATTTCGTTTTTCATGTCCATTAATATTTGTCTTATATAGTTGGGTGCTCCTGCATTTGGTGCATATATATTTATAATTGTTAGTTATTCCTCTTGAATTTTTCCACTAATGAGTATATAGTGATCTTCTTTATCTCTTTTAATCATTTTAGGATTGAAGTTCACATTGTCTACAAATAGAATAGTTCCTCTTGCTTTTTTTCTGGGTTCCTGTTGCATGGAATATTGTTTTTTCATCCTTTGACTTTTAGTCTATGAGTTTCCTTTTAGGTCAGATGTGTTTCTTGTATACAGCATATTGTGGGATCATGTTTCTTGATCCATTCTGTCAACCTATTTCTTTTGATAGGTGAAATGAGGCCATTTATATTTATGGATATCACTCATATGTACTGGCTCGACTTTGCCATGTTATGTTCCAATTGTTTATTTCTGCTTTTCCCACTTGTTTAATTGTTTGTCCTACCTCATTCTTTCTGTTGTTGTTCTGGTTATTGTGGTCATTTTTATCTCTATCTAGTATGTCTTTCAATACTCTTTCTAGGATTGGGTTAGTGGACATGAATTTCTTCAGTTGTTCTTTGTTATCAAAGTATCTTGTTTCTCCATTAAATTGGAATGAAAGTTTTGCTGGGTACCTCAATCTGGATTGAAAATTGTTTTCTTTCAGGGTTTTAAATACCTCACTCAAGCTTGTCTTGACGTGAGGGTTCATGCTGAAAAGTCTGCCATGATTCTAATAGGCTTTCCTTGGTACGTGAGTTGTGTCTTTTCTCTAACAGCTTTTAGTATTCTGTTTTTATGCCACATATCTGTGATCTTAATTATTATATGGCCAGGATTGGATTTATGTTTGTTTTGATTGTTTGGTGTTCTATATGCTTCACTTACCTGCATATCAGATTTTTTTCCCCATATTTGGGAAATTTTCTGGTATTACTTCTGTAAATAGTTTAGCTATATCATCTGCATTGACTCCTGCATCCTCACTGATGCCTATTAGTCTTACATTGTTTCTCTTGGCATCATCTTGAAGCTGCTGGATTGTCATTTGATGGTGCTTTGTTATTTTTAAAAGTTCTATCCCTTCATGATTGCTAATTGCAGTCCTGTCCTCAAGGTCTGAAATTCTATCCTCAGCTTCATTTAAATGGTTTTGCCAGCTTTCAACAGAGTTTTTTGTTTCTTGGATGTCTCTTTGAGTTTGTTTCATGAATTCTGCTTGTTTTTTATATTGTTCATTCAAGATTTCAATCAGTTTCCCTTGCTCCTGTACTTTTTTAAAAAAATCTATTTCTGCTCTAGCTGTGCTGAGCAACCCCTTTACTATAGTTGTTATTTCTGTCTTTACATGAGAGATTACTTCTAATTTGATTTCCTCTATAGCCTCATGTAATTATTTTTTTTATTTCACTTGCTATCTTTTTAGAGATTTCCTGTGTGTTACTTTTGAAGTCCTCTATTTCATTGTCTCCTGTACTTGCTCCTGGTGGACTAGATGTTTGAGATTGCATTTTGCTTTTTTGTTTTGCCATTTTCCCCTTTCTGGTTAATATTTGGTAGTGTGTATCTTGGGGTCCTACTGTAAGGTTTGTTTGTCCAAGTGCTGGGCAAACAATGAAGAGGTGTGCCAGTCACCTGAATTCCCCCTGCAGGACCTGTTGGGTGAGTCCTATATTCTTCCTAGGCTGACAAGCCTAGGAGTACTGATGGAAATCAACCCTTAGTTCCTGCTGTTATTATGTCTTCAGGTTGCTCAGCATCACCAGATCTCTCTGTTTATAGTGTTTGCCTCAGGTGGGACCCTACTGTATCTCAGGGTGTCCCACAGGCCCCCCTAATTTTCTCCAGGTTGGAGGAGGCACCCTCCTCAATCTACTTGATAGTTTCTGTGTGGAGGAAGGACTCACCCATCCACTTGTCAAGCTCACCTATGGCCTACTTCTGGAGGGGGCTTCACTATTGCTCTGTTCACCTACTGAAGGTGGCAAACTCTATTCCTATTTTAGGAGCAAACTCACCTCACTGATGGAAGTCTACTGAGTTCTTCTGTTTGGATGAAGGGTTACTGAGTCTCCCCTCAGTACTGCATAGTTAATCCACTGCAGTCCAAGGTTCTGGGGGAAAATATGGGAGCCGAAAATCAACAGCAATATTAAGTCCAGGAGGTTGGGTGGTCCCTGATGGCAGTAGTGGGACTGCAGGGGCATGCATTGTGGGCTGGAATTCCTAGGTCCTGAGGTGTGTGGCTAGGGCTGCTGGGACACATGAGGTGCTTGGTTCTGGCCCAGCCCACCTGTACCACTGGCTGAAGTTCCTGGGTCCCATGAGGTAGTCTGCTGGGACAGCAGGGGTCACAGGAGGGGCCCCTAAGACAAATTTCTAAGTACCAGTTTTTTAAAGATGTCTTCATATGACATTTTATACATACCCTTCTCAACACAAATTATTTCAATATCTCGATATACTGCAATTAGGGGAGCTAAGATAAAAATACATCAAGTAGAAGAATTCCTAAATTTGCAAAATATTTTCATGAGTACATTAATTTTATGAATGATGCATTATAAACTTTGTACAGACTGCTTAGATTTAGAACATCCATTGTATGGTTACTCATCAATATTATTCTCTTAAGAGAAAAATAGAAATTTTTGGTTGGAAGAAAGTTATAATCTCCCCTGTATTGTAAATAGCAAGACATCATAGGATAGACTGAGAATTATAAAATATCTGTCTTTCAGGAGTGGGAAATAAAGGATAAAATGAGTATCATCATGGCATTGATGCACACAAAACAAAATATTCAATAAAAATTATTAATTATTCATGGTTTCTCATTTTTCTTATTTAAGTGGGTAATATATTTCAGTTGGTTCTTTAAAGATGGAAATATTTAAATATGAAAATATTGAAATGTATTATAAGGACAAAGCCAGAATAACTCCAAATTCTTCAGCTTCATTGTTCACTGCAGGATGATTAAAGTAATCCCAATTTTCTTGACTTCTGAAGCTCTAATGGGTCAAATTCTTTATTGTTAAATGTTACTGGGAATAGCTAATCCCATCAACTGAATTTAAGGAAAACTATCAGCCTATATTTGGGATATAAAATTGAGAATGTGAGTAAAAATAAAAATATTATTAAAGAAAGTGTGGTTCTGTATCCAACAGAATGATAACCACATGCCCTTAAAAGCCCTTGCAAGGAGATTTATACTAACTTGTATTGTAAGTTAAAGTGCAGAAGTGAGATGACTTGCCCATAGCCATAAAACCTATTATCAGAATAAGGATTAGGACTCAAATCTTGTGTCAAACTTTCTGTATAACAATTTGTTTTCTTCTATTTTAATCAATTAGACCAATTGGAAATTCATTGTCTATTAAAAATGATTTTAAATTAGCAAAAACTACAAGATGAATGGATTTAGTTTTAAATTTTCAGGTTTTTCTTTTTTTTTTCTCTGTTCTTCACCTCTTTCCCTTCCTTTGTACATCCTTTCTTTTTAAGTGCTGGTTCTAGGAATTGAGACAGAAGCATCACACTAAGCTACAGCCCCCTTTTTATATATTAAAAAAATTGTTTTTGAGACAGATTCTGTCTAAAATGCTAATTAGTCCAGGTGGGGCTCCAAACTATATAGGTCTTATATCAACCTCCCATAGCTGGAGTACAGGCCAAGTAGTTTTCATTTATTCTTTTTCTTATTCAAAATTACTATACCTTGTAAAGTTGAATATCCCTAAATCAAAAGCTTACTTTAAAAATAGTTTTGAAATTTCCATTTTACTGAGCAGTCTAATTGGTTTTTTAAATTTAGTTGTTTGGAAGTAGATGGTTGAGTTACCTGCCTTCATTGGTAGGAATTCCTGATCTAAATGTTTAACATTCTATAATTTCTGTTGTGTGACTTTGATGCTGGTGTAGTCATTTTCTCAATGCCGGGATGGAATGCTCAGCCCCTAGAACTTGAAAGGAGGAGAGATTTATTTTGGCACACATTTGAGAGAATTCACTCTGTGACTGGCTGCAGGACAGAAATGGCATGGCAGGGAAGTATAAAAGGAAGTGGAGAGAGAAGGGAGAAATTGGAAACAAGAAAATGTTTTTAGGTCATGCCTCCAGCAACCCAACTCCAACCAGGCCCTACTTCCTAGCAGCACATTGAACTACCTACATATGTTCCAAATACATGTGACATCAGGAGTGCATTCTTGTCTAAATCATCAGTTTCCTAGTTCAGTCTTAACAGCTACATGTTCTATTATCACCCTGTCTACTGATCACACTGTACATAGAAATGCACACTGATGGAGGTAAAGTCTATGTCTCCAGCAACCCCTGAGTCCCATAACCGCCATGAGACCCCTCTGTGTGAGTATGTTCCAGGCCAAGCCTGCTTCTTATGTCATTTCAGGCCACCTACCTTTCCACTTTCCATGTGAACAGCCAAGAGAGATGACTTGTTACACTGCTTTCCAGAAAAAGGGAAAAGAATTGCAGTGTGAACTACTTTGGTCACTTAGTTCCAACAGCAGCTGTTGGAGGATTTGAGAAAAAATGATTTATAGGAGATCTACAAGACTATGGCTGCTTCTGTCACAAACAGAGGTTCTTTTCTATTCCCACTGCTAGAAATGGAACTCAGACCTTTGGGCATGCTAGGAGAGCATTCTCCCACTGAGTCACAACCCCACCCCCAGAGATTCTTAGTACAGGAAATCTAACACATTTCCATGGTTGCAGCAAACTTAATGCAAACATTTCTGTTAAAAATGCATTAGACCAACAGAAAACTTCAGCAGTTTGTTTATCACTCCATATACCCCTTCTTTACGTCAGTGTGTTTCAGGTATGTCTACTTTTTATGACATT
Organism: Hydrochoerus hydrochaeris; assembly: GCA_004027455.1. Lineage (NCBI taxonomy): Eukaryota > Metazoa > Chordata > Mammalia > Rodentia > Hydrochaeridae > Hydrochoerus > Hydrochoerus hydrochaeris. The sequence continues at coordinate 215,735 of PVLA01000427.1, read as the reverse complement.
TTATGACAGTTTATTATTACTCTTTTCTTGGTTCCTGAGAAATTTGAAATTGGAAATGATACCATGTTTTCTTCTTTCTTGGAAGGTTTGAAAGAATAAGCAGAAATTAAACAAGATAGAAGTTATTGAGTTAAAACATATTTAACCATCCATAGTAAACTTAGTCAATATTAAGAGTGGCATAACTGCCAGATCAATTCAAATAATTATCCCTCCATACTCTTTCCTAAGAAGTCCACATCAACAGACAGCTTAGCAAGAATGACACAGCTGAAATGAGACAAGATTTTATAATAATTCCACTTCTAAATCTTTGGTTTATTCTTCAGTCTCAAAGAGAATAGCTAACCTTTTAATGATACATGAGTTTTAATCACCCTGTACCCTGTGACTATATCTATGTGGGTGGTTACCAAAAAGACTTGGAGAATTTTACTCCTCCAGATATTCTCAACTTTATCATCCATAAAATAAACAGTCAAATGTAATTATGAATAGTAGAATGCACGATTTTTGCTTTCTTAGAGAAACACGGTGATTTAGATTTCAGTGTTAGGACATTACCCTTATCAAGAGACACGATAAATAAAAATTTTCAAATTTATAATTATATATTATGTGAGTATAGCCATTTCCATATATTCCTCTGTATATATTCCTTTTTAAAAGACATTTAGCAGAAAATCTTTATTCATAATATGTTCATATGAATTTTTAAAAATAACTTTCAGTCTTAAAAATCTCACTAACTTTAGGCACTTAATAACTGGTCATTATTCCAAGCCCTGAAAGAAAATAACCTCCAGCCCAAATTGATGTACCCTGAAAAACTATCACTAGAAATTAATGGAGAAACAAGATGCTTCCATGACAAAGAAGAACTGGGGGAGTTTGTGACCACCAGTCCAACCCTACAGAGAATACTGAAGGACATTCTAGAGAGAGAGAAAAAAAATACCAGCATTTTAGGAACAGTGGCAGAAAGGCCTCAATGAGTGGGGCAGAGAGTAGAATGAAGGAGAAAACTACACAAACAAAGGCAGAAAAATAGCATAGCAGAAATGAGGCAGAGAAGGATAACTAGAATCTCTAACACAGATGGCCTTGATACACTATATTGTTAATAGGGCACCAGGATTTAAAACCCACATTACTCATACTACTCTGCTTAGATGTGTTATATTCTGTTCCAGTCATTCTACCTGTACTAGATTTGAGGGCACAGACAGTAATCCCGAAAATACCAGGATATAGTATGGTAATCATCCTAAATTTCTTATTAACATAATCTAAAGCTCTATAAAACCTACCCTGTTTTACCATGACTGATCGTAATTGAATCTGGTCTGTTAGATCGCTGTTTTGTATTGATAGATTTTATTCAAAGCTGTTATGATTGATACTATCAAGTCTGAGAGTATAGGCAATTGCACTGAAGATGACAAGATTGACTAGAATATCCACTCTAGTTTGATTATTACCTGCCTTTGAAGTTTTATACTGTCTACAATGTTTTATTTTTACTAATGTTTTTATGTACTGCTATATTCAATTATACTGCTATATTCAATTGTGCCTGATGATATAGACAATTCTGTTGAAGATAATAAGAAACAACACAGTAATCATTGTAGATCACCTTGTACTGTGGTTTTATATGACTTTTTGGTTTCATATTTTTATAGGAATTTGTTTTGTTTTGTCTTGCTATGTTTGGTTTTCCCCTCTAATACAGAAAGGATGGAAATACATGTAGAGATTCACGCATGCGTAGCTGTTTACACTCTCACTGTTTGAATATCTACTTTGTGTGCTTTAATTTTGTAACTTGAACAACTATTTCTAAGAGAACAATATGTAATTTATCAACTAGTGATTTCTTATTGTTTATCTTTTTTTTGAAATTCTGTATTATCTCTACCCTTTATATGCTTTTGTTTCTCTTTAAAAAAAAAATTCTTTAAATAACTGGTCATTGTATCCTTGATGGCTGAAAATATCCATACCATATCTGATGTCATCTGTAATGAATATATGGCTTTTAATTTTTCAATTTTTTTTATTTTGATCTTTCACAATCTCAGTATTGAGTATTCTTTTTTGTTATTTTCCATCATTTTTACATTTAAGCTACATGGCTATATTTATATAACTTGCAAATGGTCAGAACTATATTGTGAGTTAAGTCAAAGAATAAATAAGCAAGTACATACATAGGTTTTATAACAATTTGTAAACAATTTTGAGCCATTTATTTCATATTTCCAAATATTTCTTTTCTTTGCATGCAAAACTTGAAACACTAACTGCTGATATATTGTTTTGAGAATTAAATTATTCTAAGTACTGCATTCCAGACCTGGAATTCCAGGCCTATTAAATACTTTTAATAATTAATTATATCTGAATTTGTATTCAGCCCTAAGGATAAAACTTCAAGAGATTCAATGAAATTAAAGTGTAGTCAAAAGTTAACAAAGACTCTTGATGTTTTTCTTGGGGGAAATTGGAATAGCAACATTGAAACAAGATCCTTATTTTTTTGAAATAGAATGAAAGTTGAAAATACACCCCTGTGTGTGTGTTTGTGATATTCACATGTGTACTTGAGTGTGTATAAATAACCAGTGATAGCATTATGAAAAACACCACTTGAACTATCAATCATGGCCACTTGTTAGATGAGATTCAAGAAGAGAGGATTTCACATTTTAATGCTTACTTTTTAACATCCCTGTGGATTGAACCCGGGAATTCACACATGCCAGACAAGCACTATACCACTAAACAACACCCCCTAGTCCTTACACATTTTTTTAAATAGAAAAAAACTAGAGAATACATTGAAGGGATCCCTGGAAATTTTGACACTCTTTTCTACTTTCTAATTTTTTCTTTCATCTGTTTAGTATGATAATCAAAGACAGGAATATTACATTACGATGAATAACTAAAGAAAAATACTGACAGGAATGTGAGAGGTCTGGAAATCTTTTTATAATAGGAGAAAAACACTAAGACATTTAACCTAAAGTTGAGATGAAGGGGGAAATATAGCTGCCTTCAAATATGTTCAAGGCTCTCAAGTAACAAATGATCTGCATTCATCCCACTGTGCCTCAAAAATGGCAAATGGTGTTGGAGAAAGAAGTAACAATATGAACAGAACGAAGTGAATCTTGACTAAACTGTCACTCAGTGTCAGCGCTGAGATGTCAGATGCCATGTTTCCCTGATGTCTCATGCAGGTGAAAGTGACTAAAGTGAATATAATTAGGTTCTCAAATAACACCCGCACTACTGTTTTCTGTATATAATAAAAACATGGAAAAAGGTATCTATCCTAGGGCTTGAGCAGCAGTGTTCATCTAGAATGCACTACTGCCTGGGTTTGACCCTTAGCACCGCTAAGAAGAAAGAAAAAAATCTATCTGTTTTGATATATAAATAAAATCTTGGTTAAAAATAGCAAACTGTTCTTTGAGTAAACAATATATTCCACATAAAATATGTGCAACAGAAATACAGGGATAATTAAAATGTACGCATCCCTTCCAGGATCTATGGTCCAACTAGAAAAGTGTTCACAAATAGATACTGTCAAAAGTAACGTAATTATTAGGGTAGAAATACATATAAGACACTACACAAGCATGGAAAACAGAGTAACAAAACTCAGCATCAAATATAGATACTCTACTAGTACTGATAATATTCATTTTAAAATATTATCCAAGTGTAAACACAAATTGGTACATATGTAAAATTTGAAGCAATATGATTTCTACTTTGAGCAGATAAAACTATTGGAAGCTTAAAAATGCCTAAAAATCACAAAAAAAGGGAAGAATTTTCAATGAGATAAAAGACTTGACTACAGTGTAATTGCAGAGGAGGCAGTGATAAAGTTCCAGTTTTGAAAGGTATAAATTATGCAAGTAATTTCAACAGCAGGGGGCTTATTTGCCTGATGTGAAGATGTTGCAATGCTCATGAATTTCAAATTGTTAAATTAAGAACAAAGAATTTGCAGCTTAGTTAGGGCAAATGAAAGGCAAGTTATACCTACAGAGGTCAATGCTATGACTCGCTTTTACCATGAGAGAGGTCCAGTGCTACCCTCTTCCCACACTGTGAAGGAGTAAAAGTGCTGAAGGATCATGACTGGGAAGGGTTCCGGTGACTGAGGTAGCATGGGCCTAAGTGTTGGCAAGCGCTGTCTAAACACAGACTGAAACTCCTACAACTGCCTGTTCTGATGCTTTAGATGCTGTGCATTACTTTCCTTCTCCCATTTTCCTTTTAGTGGTGTTTTCCTCTTTCTCCCAAGTACAAGTGATATGAGAAGCATTTGCCATAAGTACAGCACAAGGACTTAGCACACAGCATACCATAGCACAGCAGGTTACCCAGATATTTTCCTCTATCTTGAATATTATAATTTAACATTTAATCCATTCAAAATGTGCTTAAAAATAAGTAATTTAAATCTTTATCTTTAATGCAATCAAAAATAACAAATAAAATAATTGCCTGCTGTTTTGGCCAGGCTTTTTCCAATTATTGAATTATCAATTCTACCAATCGAGTCAGGTTTTTCAGTCTCTCAAGAAAAAGTAATATTGATCCCAAAGAAGGTCAATCCTATATTCACATAGATACTCCCTATATTGGACACCATGTACATTTGCATTTTCCCTCATATTTCATTTCGGTAGAATCTTAATATACTGCAGCAGCCCAAGCAGATGACACAAAAGCAGACCATCAAGGGAATTGCTTTAGGAGAGTGAATTTCGGACATTTACTAAGTGGGCAAACTCTGTAACAATGTCAGATGCCTGAAGCAAGTGGAATTTGATGCAGATGAATGCCAGATCAATAGGCTTTTAAATCACAGAAAAGTTGAGAAGCAGCAAGTGAAATTGAAGTGGTTCTTTGTCTGAGTTAACTTTTTCTGTCATTGTATGTTTTATCTTGTGTTGAAAGCTTTTTAAAAATCATTAGAGAACTCTTTTTTTAGTATAAAAATGTAAATACATGTTTTTTAGCTCATATTCTTTTAAAGTTTGATGAAAAGAATTTTTCAGATGCATGGTTTTGTCAACGTATGTCTTTTGGTAACTTGATTTTAATAGATATATTTAAAAAGATACCACAAAACATGTAGTAATCTTGTGTGTTATATCCATAATTATTGAACTGTTATTGATAAGTATTTAATCATTCATTTAAATTAGAGAATTTTTATCCTCAAAGAAGGTTATTCTCTTATGTCTGTTTCTTTCATCATCAGTATAATGCATTTTATCAGTATATTGCATTAGACTAACTTTACCTTCATTTCCTGTCTTGTAAATTTTTTAAAAATTTTATTTAAAGAGAAAAAAATAGAAAAAGGGAAGAAATAATACAGAATTTCAAAAAAAGAAAAGATGAACAGTAACAAATCACTAGTTGATAAATTACACATTGTCCTCTTAGAAATAGTTGTTCAAACTACAAAATTAAAACATACAAAGTGGACATTCAAACAGTGAGACTGCAAACAGATCTGTTCCATGATGCAATAAAAACTTAGTAATATGGTTATCAATCCTACACACTTAAACATACCTGCAGTTATATCTTTTAGAGCTCTTCCTTTTCCTCTTTTTTTTACAATAGCAATTACACATTCGGGTTTTTTACACCTACATTTCTTATTACTTTTTTATACTAGAGACACAATGTGATATTTATAAATTTGATTCTTATTTATTTCACTAATGAGGATAGTCTCAAGTTGTCTCCATTTGCCTATGAAGGCCTCAAGATCATTCCTTTTTATAGCTGAGTAATATTCCATTGTATAAATACCACACTTTTTCATCCACCTCCTCAGCTGATGGGCATCTTGGTTGTTTCCAAGATTTAGCTATTACAAATTGTGCTGCTATAAACATGGGTGCACATATATCACTGTGATATGAACTTTTCAGTTTTTCTGGGAAGATACCCAGGAGGGGAATAGCTGGATTGAATGAGGCTTCCAATCCTATCCTTCTGAGGATTGTTCATACTGATTTTCATAGTGCTTACACCAGTCTACATTCCCACCAACAGTGGAGCAGTGTTCCCCTTTCCCCACAGCCTCGCCAACATTGGTTATCAGTTGTTTTCTTGATGGTCGCTATTCTTTCCAGAGTGAGGTGAAATCTCAATGTTGTTTTTATTTGCATTTCTCGAATGATCAGTGATGGTGAACATTTCTTCATGTATTTATTTGCCATTTGTATATCTTCCTCTGAGAATTGTGTATTCACCTCAGATGCCCATTTTTGGAGAGGGTCTTTGAATTTGGGGGGCTTGATGTTTTTCAATTCTTTATATGTTCTGGATGTAAGTCTGAGGGGTTGCTGGTTAAAATTCTTTCCCATTCTTTTTACTCTGTTGGTGATTTCTTTTGAAGTGCAGAAACTTTTCAACAATATGGGATCTCAGTTGTTGATTCTTTGAAGTGTTTCCCATGCAGTTTGTGTTCTGTTCATGAATTCTCTGCCTACCCCTATGTCTCCAAGACTTTTGCGTATCATGTCTTTCAGTAGATTTAGTGTTTCTGTTTTAATACTTAGGTCTTTGATCCATTTAGGCTTTAGTTTTGTGCATGATGATAATTGCCTTGTAACTTTTAAGCACAATAAAAAATGATTCTGAAGAAATGTTTAAAATATATATGGTGGTAATTTATCATTATTGAGAGTTTTTTCTTCTAGAGTTTAATATAATATTTTGATAACAAATTTAACACTAATATTAATGACACCAAATAGAAGGTGAGAAAAGATATTCAGAGTAATTCTTAAAAGTTTAATGATCTTAAAACATCCAATGGAGACTTTGTTACTTTTTAAAATTCTGGTAAAATACATCTAGCATAAAATTTATCATTTTAACCATTATTAGGTGTACAGTTTCGAGGTACTCAATACATTTATAATGTCATGCAGCTACTGCCACTGTCCATCTGGCTCTTTTCATCTTGTAAAATTGAAACTCTATTAACATAAACTAGTTAGATGGAAACTCCCCATTTCTCCCCCCTACCCAGCCACCCATTCCACGTCTGGAAAATAGTGTTACACTTTCTATTGCTGTGATTTTGGCTATACTAAGTATCATATAAATGGAATCATACAGTATTTTTTGTTTTGTGACTGGTTTATTTCTCTCAGCATAATGTTCTTAAGTTTCATGGACATCATAGCACGTATCCAAATTTCCTTCCTTTTCAAGGAAAAGAATAGCATTCTATTACATGTATGTATTATACTGTGCTTATTAATTTACTGATCCATGGGTGCTCGAGTTGCTTTGTTTAATGTTCTAGCTATTGTGAATATTATATTCCTGTGAATATGACTATAAAATTATCATATCATTTTATCTTAGTTACTTTTTTCTTTGCTGAGATGCATTACCTGACAATCACAATTTAGAGGGGGAAAGGTTTATTTCGGCTTACAATTTATGAAGGTTTCAGTCCATAGTCAACTGGTACCAAGGCAGTGAGGCGTGGGAGAGAAGAAACAGCTCATGGCATGGTGGCAGGAGCCAGAGAGCACTCGAGGGAAGGGGGAGTGAGACAGCCCCTCCAGGCCATGCTGCCAGTGACCCACACCCTTTAAGCAGGTTTGACTTCCCAATGCCATATTTAGCTATAAACTGACATGTGGCTGAGCCCACTGATGAGTATCAAACCCTCATGATGCACCAATCACCTTCAAAAAGCCCTGCTTATGAGTGCAGGGGGCTTTAAAGCAATTTGTAAATATAAACCATAAAACCTTTGGATATCTATGCCCACAGGTAGAAATTCTGGATCATAATGGTAATGCTTTTTTCCTTGTTTTAATATTCTCATTATGTTTTACCTAAAAATTTGACTTTCTTCTTTTTCTGCTGTGAACAATGTTATGTTTTACAGTAGATATTTGCAGGCTTGTTTTATACTTTGTTGTAGTTGCTCCTTTCTAGTTTGAAAATTCAAGTTACTTGGAAAAAAATTTTTTAAATAAGCTTAAATCTTTGACATGTTAAAGATTGAGTCAGTGGGCTATTATTAACTAATTTATAGGTTGATGCCTTTGAAAGCACCGCTTGAATCCACAACTATTGCTAGAATGCTACTTAATATTGCCAGAACTGGAGAATTTTCCTTTTGGTTTGTTGGATTTAATTGATGCTGTACGTACTAGCAATGAACCAGACATATCGATTTACCAAAAGACAGAGATCGTTTAAAAGACTTTCTCTATTTCATTTACCCTCTGCACAGGACAATAATAAGCAACAGAAACACATTGCCAGTTCTGACTTTTTGTTTATTCTGCTAATATTTTGTTTTTCCAGAATTTGGAACTTATCAATTTGAAGAAACAGATGAGAAATTATTGTCCCATTCAAAGTCAAACTTAATGGACATGACTGGGTAGCTATTTCAAAGAAAGATTACTACTTTTATTTCTCATGTGTGGATTTTTTAAATTAAAAAATTACCGGTACATGTTTGCAGTAAGGTTTACAATCATCTTGGGGACAGGGTACAAGAACATAATACAGCTTAGTTAACTTTTTAGTCCTATTCCCTGCCCTCCTACTTTCCTTCCTCTATGTCTAAATCTTCTCCCTTTTTTCATTTTTTTGTTATTATGAAACTTATCTCATGTTAAGAAATATAATGTTTACATTCATCTATACCATCGGTTTCTGTACATGGTGTGTCTTTGTTCCACTTATTTCCCCTTCCCTCACCCTCTCCTCTCAGCCATCTTCTCTGAGCCTCCTTCCCGTTGCAGAGAAATCTATCTATTGGTCTCCTTCTACCCATCCTTCACTATGCTCCTTGCTTTTCTCAAATGAGAAATATTACTTTAATAACTCTTGATATCTGGGAGGCAGTAATAATACCCAATCATTAGATTGTTTTCATTTTATTAAAGTTATTTCATACAAATGCAATTGGAAAAACATCCCTGACTTAGAAGCATTCATGTTGTGAACTTTCACAGACACAAAGAGATCATACATTATGACTATTTATAGATCCCAACACATCACAGAAGTGGTTTCCATGTCTACTGACATTGTCCCAGTTATGCTGCTGTGTGCTTACTATACCGTATGATAGTGGGTACTGTACAAGAGTACGATAGAGTCAGGGACTAACTATTTTTATGTGTGGGGGTTATGCTTAACATTGTATGTTTGCATCAAAGGTGTGCAAAACTCACTTCATTAGACTTACAAATGAATCTCATGAGCATTCTTTTGGAACAGAACTCATCCATAATTTGAGGACTGTATATGTATTGCCTTCTCAATCTCAGCCCTTCAATATATTTTATAAGAAAGTAAGAACTATGTACAATTTGAATAAATCATAACTTGGAATGAAGAGTGATAATAACTTCAAGAAGGGTCTTAATTAATTTAAAACTGACATTAAGATAGGCCTCCGGTTCATCAGTTTATTAAGAATATTCTTTATGGATGTTACCTAAACTTAATCTTCACTCCTCACTCAAGCTATGAGTGAGGTGTCAGATCATAAAGACAATTTAATTCACTCAAAAACAAAAAAAGGAAAAGAAACAAGACATTCTTTGCTTGAAATATATGCACAGGAGCCAGGCATGGTGGCTCACTCTTGTAATCCCAGCACTTGGGAGGCTGAGGCAGGCAGATTGTTGCAAGTTCAAGACCAGCCTGGACTACAAAATGAGCCCAAGTTCAGCCTAAACTGCATAGCGAGACCCTCTCTCAAACACACACACATACACACACACACACACACACACACACACAATGTATATGCACATATGCACATTAAGTATCTTGATGAATATTGTTGGTTTACAAGGAAAACTGTGTTAAGTTTAGTGAACTTTGCATTGTTTAATCATAAGCCCTGGCCTGATTTCAATTCCAGCCTAGCCAATTATCAGCAGTGCAACAAATCTAAACTTCAGTTTCTACAAATGCAATAATAGTATTTCATAGATTTGTGAAACAGAGAATAGAAGGAAGATTTAATTTGAATATGCTGTGTACTTTATCCATACTTATGCAGTATTACACCAGGAACTGGAGACAGTGCAGCAGCTAACGTTTGTACTTTTGAAGTCAACACAGTTTAGAAGAGAGAGAGACATATAAACCTCAGTGAAATACATTGCGGAAAATTTTACAAAAAGATTTAGTTACTGTGGGTTCTCCAGGTGAGCTCTGTTTGGGTGTGAGAAAAAATTTAATGCAGTAGGTATTTTTTGAGGAGAGTCTGTAAAGGGTTCCTGGGGAGAAAAGATAAACTGTGGATTGAAAGCCACTTGTAAGCGTAGAAGTCGAAGGGGCATACGGTGAAGGGTATTCAGATCTAACAGTGCTAAAGAAAATGTGAGGGCTGTAAGAAGCATTGAGGTTGAAAGAGAATGTTGGCTGATGAGCCTTGGAAAGGCAATAACTCCAAACAGATTGCCAAGGGTCATAAACACAGACTTTTAGATCTGATATGGAGGATATTGAGCCAGAGTTCTGGATGAAAGAGATTTCTTTTAAGTAGTCTAGCTAGAGCATGAAGCTGTAGTATAAAGAATAGTTTGCTCTTCTTTAGAGAACCATGTACACACCAATTGTAGAAATTCAGGAGTGTGGTAATGAGATCAGACAGAAAGAATAGGGGATAGAGATCAACATTTGGGACTAGATGATTTGTTTGCCTTGGAACATTGGTTAATTTCAATTACTATATTAGTCCTGTTTCTATCTTATATGTAGATGCTCCCTGAAATCCTCAGTGCTCATAGATGGGGCTTGGGAATGACTGAATCGTGGGTGTGTGATACTGGGGTAACCTGCCAATTGGTTTAGCACTGTTCTGAGCGTGGATGACGGATTTACTGAGGAGGAAAGACTCACGCTGGGTATGTGTGGCACCAACCAATAAACTTGTAGCCTGGATGGAATAAAGAGGGAAAGAAAGGAGTCCCACTGCTTCCTGCTGCCTTGCCGTGAGTTCTTCCTGTCTTCCATGCCCCTCTGCCAGGCTGCTTTGCCTAGGCAGCTATAGACTGAAACCTCTATGAACGGTGAGCCAAAATAAACCTCTCGCCTTTTAACTTGTAGGAGTTGGTACTTTTCCCCCAACAATGAGAAAGTAAGACAGATATGTTGAAGAAAGAGACTTAGGTGAAATAGTTCCTTATTCTATTGAAACTTACTTGGCAGTAAAATTTTTCAGTCGTAGTTTTCCACATTTAACTGGTAAGTTCTTCTGTTGCTAGAGAACAAAATCTAAGTTCCATATACCAGGGCCTCAATGGCCTGTGTCTACATCTGCAGCATTATTTCTAATTGATATTTAGGTATCACTCACTTAGTAACAGTGCTTCAAATGGGTGATGCCGTTTTTAGTCTCTGTACCTTTGTACATTCTTCTTCCTATGCTGAGATTTTTTCCATCATACAATCGTTACTGAGATAATTGCTTTAATGCAAACATAGTTGACTAGTTTCTGTATGTTTTCCAACACTGGCACATGACAGATACATCATAAATTTTTAGTGAAAAAAATGAATGAATAAATAAGGTGAAAATATTGAATTGAAACAACTTTTCATGATAAAGTTCTGTCCTGTGACAATTTCCCCGAGCATTCTCAAAGTTACTGTAATAAGCTCCTGAATATAATCACTATTTGTTTATAGCATAGATCCTTCTTTTTCAAGTATAGTAGTAATAGGATGATCCATATTTTATAATTACAAAGCTATTGAAAATTTAAAAATCAAATATCTTTGTTAAAATTTTTATGCCTTTTAACATATTAGGTAAGCCACATTCTTAGACTAACAAGTATATAAAAATATATATTCACTGTCAAATGTAATGAAACAGAAGCCTTATTTTATATATTCACAATGCAAAATAAGATTTTGAGTTAATCTTTTCTTGACATCCTTGTTCTCATCATCTTCAGTACTGTGCACAGGGAACATTGTTTGAAAATGAGCAAGAAAATGATGCCCAGAAATATCAAAGTTAATTCCATTACAGTATATTAAAATATTACCTCACCATCAAATGAATTTTGTTCTCTTCCTGACCACCTCAATGAATAAAGCAGGATAATGACATTCTCATTATTTTAGGAGCACATTTGCATTCGTAATGAAAGAGTCCCTAAAGGGCACAGACGCCATGGAGGTGATTGTCTGAATTAATTAAAATTGTTTGCCTGATTAGATAGAAAATGCAAGCATAAACTGCACAGGGAAAGTTTCTCTCTTTTCATCAAAGTATGGGAATAAACTATTTTACATAAAATGTCTTACAGAATTAAGCTTTATAAAAGAAAACAGAAGCTTGCATACATTTTCCTACTTTAAAAGAAACTGATGTTTTACAGGCCAATAGAAACAATAATATCCACCCACTAATTAAATATTCTTTCTGATTTCTTCAGTAGGTAATTGATTATTTTCAAATACAAAATGATTCTTAAAAAGGTAAGCATATACATCTAAAATGGGAAAAAATGTTTAATATTCTTGATCTAAATTTGTTACACATGACACTTTGAAAATGTGAATTTATTGTTTGCTCTAAAATTTAACATACATTAACTAACATGAAAATCATTGACTTCATGAAAAGCATGCTATTTCTTCCTCAATTGAAAAATGTTTTCATGTGTGCAAATCAACTCAAATGAGTTATTAACGTAGTATCTAATAATCATTAAAATGTGAATTATCTTGCAAAAATTATATTCCTTTTCCAATGTTTTCAGTCACAAGGGTGAGACCTTTCTGAAACTCAAATATTATCTTCATATATGAGATGGAAAATGCACAAAGTAAAAACACACAGCATGTGTCCTTCTAAAACAGCTCCACAGGATGGGCTCAACTTTGATCTACACTTAGTATGAGAATGTGGGTTAAAATGAGTAGGATCAGTTGTCCTTCAGACCAAAACCACCACTGTGTCATACAGTAAAATGTGCAAGGTGTGGTCTAGTAATGGCAGGAACTAAAGCTGAAAAGAATCTTAGAGCCACACAGATACCTTCCTTGATGGTACTCTGTGGTGCCTTTTATCGCATTCACATTCTTTCTCTCCCTCTCTGTCATCATTTCTGAATGTTACTAGTCACAGATAGGATCTGATCTGGTCTTATTATATTTCTGTGTTTCATTATTTCAGTCTTTTCTTCCAATGCAAATGATAAGATCAGCAAGGCAGGGGTATGTGCGGTTGTGTAGTTTCCTTACCAACTTGCTCGTCCTGTGTTCACAAACACACACATTTCTAAAAGTCATAAATTCTATCTTTGTAAATTATAAAATTCCTAGAAAAATTATTTTATGATACCAAAACGACTTAGGAGAAAAAGGGAAGATGAGGGAGGAAAGAGAAAGAAAGAGGGAGTAAAAAGAATTAAGATGAGATAAATCTGTGTCACTTACATTGTTTTTTTCTGATCTGTTTGTCCTGTTTTGTTATGTTTTGTTCTACCCCCTTTAAAATGAAAAACAATTAAAAAGTTAGGTGAAACAATTAAAAAAAGAATTAAGATGTGTTATTACATGTACTAACTCCCTGTGGTGAATTTTATCATTATGTACTGTAAACATATACTAAAGAAAGTTTTAAAAAGAAAACTTTGAGCTTTTCACCTTGTGTAACAGCAATTTGTTGGCTGATATTTTCCCTACTAAATCATTCTAAATGCTATGGGGGCCATTTTATCAATACAATTGAAAAATAATGCCAGGACCAAATATCTAATATTCTTATCTCATTGCTGCAGAGGTATTTCAATAGTAGACATTGCTAAGAGCAATTCAAAGAACTTTAAGATACATTGCAAAGGGACTCTGTTTGGTGGCACATGTACTAAAATTGAAATGATACAGGGAAGATTAGTGTGGTCTCTGAGCAAGGATGATACACAGATTTGTGAAGTGTTTCATATTAAAAAATACATTGTGAAGGAAATAACTTTCTAACATGGAGAGGACTTGGGCCCAAAGTAAACAAGCATCGCAAAGAAAAATCTTAAACAAATATAGCACAAAAAATGTTATTAGACATTCAGGTAAAATGTTACATGTGCTCATCAGGAGAAAGAAAAGTTTACTTATAACATGTATCCAAGGGTATCTTGTTGAAGTGTCAATGTTTGTGGCAGTTAATATTGAACATCAGTAATGAATTTCAGATGAAAACTACTTCATCTAATAATTGGGTAGAGTTGAAAATCTTGGAGGATTAATCAGTTTAGTGAGCTTCAGCAATGAGTACAGAAAAGGAAAACTAGACAGATAAAATTGCACAGGAGAGCAATAAATGCTATTCCAAAATTTGGTATGTGTTCTGTAGGAAACTTAGAGTAGTTAAGTTGCATTATATCATCAATAGAATTATGCTTCAGAGACTATAATGCATCAGTAAATTATATTAGTTAGAATGCTAAGAGAAAAGAAGGGCTTACATTTAGTAGTTCATTATGAAAGTCTATATAAGCTATTTTCAGCACAGAAAAAAATAAGAAGTGAGACATCATCTAAAATCACAATTCGATGACACTAATATTGACAGAATGACTAACATTTATGAACCTTTGTTCAGTATCAGGTTCTATACTAAACACCTTACAAGGGTTACGTTTACTTCATTGTCATAGCCTGTAATCATGGGTAGTAATGTTACCTACATCCTACAGATGGGTAAATGCAATTTCACAGAGATTTTAATAATTTCCCCTAGTTTTCACATCTAGTAAGAAGAGGAGCCTGCATTTGAGTCCAAACGTTTTTAATCCAAACACATGTTGTTAATTACAACATGTAATTTGGTGCTGTATTGTTCTGGGGCATAAAAGGAAAATACTCAAGGATAACTGAGATCTGAAGCCAGGTAACTAGAGAGAAAGCTGTATCATTAATAAGTTTGGGGACATTGATAAAATTGTTTTTCAATAAAGCCTTTGCCTGAGCATGTCTAGGTTCAGTCAGATTTAAGCTTCTACCAAAGGAATGTACCTAAACAGTGGACTCACTGACCACCTGTACATCAGCATGCAAAAATGGGATCAGAGTCCATTTTCATGTCTGCCAACAAAGAAATAATGTGATTCCAGCCAGGAACTAGTAAAAACCATATTTGAATGATCCAGAAAAGGCACAGAAATCTTTCCAGGGGAAATTCAGAAAATAAATATTTTAGAAAATATGTCCACACAGATTTTGGTCAAGACTATTCTGCCGTTGTAGCATAAAAGCTTCCACAAAAAAATATATAAATTAATACAGCTGATCACCATCTTAGTCACATTTTTCTTACTGCTGGGACAAAACACCTGACACCCAAAGTTAATGGAGGAAATGCTTAATTATCTCACAGTCTGTAGAGGTTTCAGTCCATATTTGGCTGGCTCAGGCAGCATGGCAGAAGGGTAACAGAGGAGAAATAGTTCACAGCAGGCAGAAAACAGAAAACCAGCAGGCAGAAAGCAGTGGCAACAATAGCTCTCTTTCTGTTCCTTATCTAAGTGACCCACCCTCAGCATGGGGACCACTCACGCCAGAGTGAAGTACTCTCAGTCCTAGCATTGCACCATTCATCACTCCCAACCTCGCATGCTTAATCCTGGCACCACACATACTAGAATCAGACACTTCCAAAAAGATTTACCTATCATTACCTGAGGCTTTGGGGGACATCTAGACACAAACTAAAGCAGTCACGTTTTAATAAAACTTTATTTATGAACATGGACATTTGAATGTCATATTATTTTTGTTATTCTTTTTTTTTTCCAACCCCTTAAAAAATACAAAACCATTCTTACCTGGAAGGTTGGAAAAGAGAAGACAATATTTTGAATTTTGTATATAGCCTGCAATGTATTGTTCTCTAGATGAGAGGGATGATGACTTTTCTAGGTTCCAGATTTAGAGGAGTCATTTACCAACATGAAAAAGACTTTAGTGCTAGAATGTAACTCAGTTACAGATCACCTTTTTAGTATGCATAAGGCTTTAAGTTCAATTTCCAACACCACAAAAAATTGTTTTTAAGAATATGAATATTTGAAAGGCATAGGCTGAGATAGACAAAAACAGAGAGAAAGATAAAAAAAATAGGTTTAGGATACATTATGCTTTATGACAGCAAGATACTTAAAATGAAGAGTCATTAAAATTTATTTTGTTTTCCTTTATTATAATTAACTTTATAATGTTAATTAGCTCTATCTTTTACAAAGCACACCATTTCCCATCAATATTGATACTTCAATTTATTAGAAAGAATTATTAGAAAGAATTTCTATATTTTTCATCTGTATTTTCATTTGAAATCTATTTCCTTTACTCTTTTTTTCTGAATTTACAGATATTAACTGATATCTCCTCTACATGAGAGTATAGAAAGCATCTGAAGGCATCTATTTTCTATCTCCCAAGTTTGCAGAATAAATGTGACAAGCTTTCAGATCTTCAATACAATGTATGCTTTCTAAAATCATTATTAACCACATAGACAACTCCAAAATTTCTTTTCATCTTAAAGTCCTTCTTAAGATTTAAGTAAAATGCCAGATTTTCTTGAGTTAAAATAAACAAAACTTCATAATTTATCACCATTCATGACAAGAAAAGTAAGTCTTCAAACAAGAATAAATGCAATGTAAGTCATTATGTGTAAATTTTAGTTTAAGCTGAATGACAGGATGAAGTACAGCATACTGAGGGTTAATTATCATTCACTCTGACAAAGGTCCTTCACTTTTCTAAGTCACCTCCACAGCAGCATTCCAATACAGCTGGAATTACTTATGAGAAAGGCCAAATTACTATAACCACAAACTTCAAGTCAAAATATTACCAATGACATCCATTGAGCTGGCTCAATCCATAAATCTCATCTCAGCCTAGAGAAGAGTCAGAGATTATTTCTCCCCTTGGATGAAGCATTACTTCATCCAAATGAATCAAACACAAGAAGCATAAAACTCCTTTTATCTCCTTCACGCCTTTTCTTTTTTTATCGCATACTTTATGACTGGTTTCCTGCTTTCTATTTTTTGTTGCTTTGGATATAAAAATATGCTCTGAAGATGATGAGAAAATATAGGCAAGCTCAACTTTACATGTTTTATTCTAGAAGCTGAATTTGAAAGTTAAAACCCAAATACAAGCAAGTAGAGATGATGATCTAAACGAATTGCAGAGGTAAACTCCTAATGATGGGCATATGAATTGCAGAGGTAAACTCCTAATGATGGGCTTCTGGAGAAAGGAGCACTTGGGAAGCTCCTACACTTGTGTTCTTGGCACCATTGTTGCCTTAACAATCATCACCAACAGTGATCGTGATTTGATTTTCCCAAAGAAATTTTCTTTTATTTGTCCTTTTGAAACCAGTCTTCTCTAGTAACACAAATCCGTATTACCCACTTTTAATGGATGTAATAGTTATGCAAGGTCTACCACAAGACTCATCCTCAGCAAATTTATAAGTGGTATAAGTATTAGTTTTCTTGGGCTGTTATAAAAGTTTTCACAGGCTAGATGGCTTAAAAAACAGATCTTTTAATTATTTATTTTATAAAATCAAACCAGAAAAAAGGATAAAAATAATACAGAATTTTTTAAAAAGTAAGAAATTGATACTAGTTAATATGTTGTGCATTGTTATCTTAGATAGCTGTTCAGGTTACAAGATCTAGGTATAAAAAATGCTCATACAATTAAACAAGGACAGCACAAACTGTTCTTTTTGATGAACTAACAGAGAATTGGTAGTATCGTTATCTATCTTGCACACATATACATGCATACAGTTATATGTGTCTACCTACATACATATAATCACTTCCTTCCATTTCTCCTTTCCCCTATCCCAGTTGTCCTTTCCTTTTGAGTATTTTCTTTTCCTTTCCTTGCTACAATATCTATTGTACATTTTGGATCTTATTACTCTTTCAGTTTATTATTATTATTATTTACACTAGGGGGACAATATGATATTTACAAATGTGGGTCTTGTTTATTTCACTTATGAAGATAGTCTCAAGTTGCCTCCATTTACCCATAAATGCCTCAAGATTATCCTTTTTTACAGCTGAGTAATAGTCCATCATATAAAAATACCACATCTTTTTAATCCATTCTGCAGTTGATGGGCATTTGGGTTGTTTCCAAGATTTAGCTATTAAAAATTGTGTGGCTATGAACATGGTTGCACATAATGTATCGCTATAACATGATCTTTTCAATTTTACTGGGAAAATACCCAGAAGGAGAATGGCTAATTGAATGGAACTTCCAATCCAAGTTTTTTGAGGAATTTCTATACTGATTTCCACAGTGGTCTACATTTTCACCAACAGTGGAAAAGTGTTCCTTTTTCCCCACAGCCCAGCCAACATTTGGTATTGGTTGATTTCTTGATGGTAGCCATTCTTTCTGGAGTAACATAGAATCTCAGTGTTGTTTTAATTCACATTTCATGAATGACAAATGATGTTGAGCATTTCTTCATTTCTTTGCCATTTGTATTTTTTCATCTAAGAAGTGCATGTTTATCTCAGATGCCCATTTTTGGATTGTGTCTTTGAATTGGGGAGGGGGCTTGATGTTTTTTAATTCTTTATATTTTTTATATATAAGTCCTCTGTTTGAGGGATAGCTAGCTAAAATTCTTTCCCATTGTGTGGGTTTTCTCTTCACTCTGTTGGTAATTTCTTTTAAAGTACAAAATCTTTTTAATAAAAAGAGATCCCAGTTGTTGATTTTGAAAAGTACTTCCTGTGCAAAAAAAACAGACTTTTATTTGTCAATGTTCTTGAAAAATAACATGATGGGAGGTTTGGTTTCAAGTCCTCTGTGCTTGGTTTAACTTTTTACTGTCTTCATGTGGGCTTTACTCACTGAGTGTATAAACCTGGTATCCTTCTCTTTACTCTTCTTACAAAGACATCAGTCATCTTGGCTTCATCCTTATAGCACTACTTAACTTTAATTGCCGTTATTAGTTGTAAATTCATCTTGGGAATTTGAACTATGGGAGAGGAGATTTGATTCATAACAGCATAAAATATTGTGGAAATCCCAAGCAAGAAAAAAATGATTGCTTCATTTTGTGAAAACAAAACAACAACAAAATACCCCATAACTATCTAGGTTACTTTCCTTGTTGCTGAGACAAAATACCCAACACCCAAAGTTAAGGAGGATAGGTTTATTTAGCTCACAGTTTGTGGAGATTTCAGTCCATAATTAGCTGTCTCCAAGGCAGGGTGGCATAATAAATAGGCATCACAGTTCATAGAAACAGTTCATGGTAGGTAGAAGGTAGAAAGATCAGCAAACGATGACCACATCTCTTTCATCCCTTTATCTTATGCAGGCTATTTAGAGTGGATAGCACTCACACCCTACATCCAGGTACCCTTGATCCTAACACTGCACCATGAATCGATCACACACTGTAAAGCCAGTCACCTCTGAAAAACTGCCACCTATGACTATAGCAGGCTTTGGGGGACATCTAAACAGAGGTCACAAGAGCAACTTTTTCATCACTCTAAGTATTTCATACCCAGTCATATAGCTAGAATAGGAACAGTGTGGGGAAAATGTAATTATAATAACTATTTCCATAAGGCATATTTAAAATCCCACTGGTAAAGAGACTAACAGGAGTTAAAACATCAAAGCATCGGAGTTACTATCAGGGATAGGTTAATCTGTATTACTGAAAGGGCTAAGTATATACCAGCTTTCAGTGTGGTTTTACCTACATTCAAGTGTGACAGGAATTAACCAGACAGGAATCAGGATTCTATTGGGCAGTAGGGACTGTGGTGCCCAAATGGAGTTGAGAAACTGAAAGTGGAATCTCCTGAGTCACGACCCTCCAGAGATCTTACAGAGACATCTGCCATCCTTCAGCTGTCAGAGACCTCCACAGTGCTTCACTCTAAGTACTTCATATCCAGTCCACAGTGCATGGTCAGGCGGGCCAACGGCTCACAAGGGTACACGGGATCTACAGGGGCTCTGTGTAAACTCTACATTGATTTGACTCTGAAACATGCTAGATTCCTACAGAATATGGATTACATTGCTTACACAACAACATGAGTTCCCTGATAAACCTCTTAAAGACTTAAGACCAAGAGTCTTCTTAGATAGTCTACTCAGAGCCCTCTCTTCACTAGAAAGAGCTTTATTTTCTTGTCATTTTGTATTTTAAACAAATTTGCTTGCACTCTACTTGCTCCCTCATGGTTTAATTCTTCATCATTGTGGGACATGGCCCGAGTGTTTCAGTAATCACAAGGAATGTAGACATACCCTGGTTTACCTTTCTCAATTTTCAACCTTTCTTCCTTGGTTTTGGTGTGATAATGGGCCAGCTCTAGTCTTCTGACCCATAACTGGCAGTCAGAGGCTCCTCCATGTTTAATTGTCCTTATCCAATAGGAAATATGAGGGCTTTCTTTTCCCAGTCATTAAAAAACATTCAGAAGGAGGCTACATTCAGATAAAAATAGGATAAAGAGATACCCAACCTTAACGCAATCACTGTAGCAGAAGTGAAGAAATTATGGTGAGTAGTGGTTTCGATAATTCTGGGTTATCTCTGAGGGTTGAGGTAGATCAATTCTACTCATGATCCATTTCTTATACTTCTTGTCCAGAAGAGGACAGGTGGAAAGGAAACTATGGCTGTGATAAATGGTGCTTATATTATTGCTTCTTGTTGAAGCCAGCCCTAAAACTAGGCAAAATTAAATTTCTCTCATATCTTTTATTTACTCCAGAATAAGAGTAAATCGTTAAAATGTTACTGAGAGGAGACACGAATGAACTAATAACTCAATCACTAAATCAATATGAGTATCTTTAATGATGCAGAAAGCAGATTTGGGGAAATTTTGGTTATTAATAGGACTTTATAAGATAACCTTCCATAAAGCACTACTTTGAGGAGCTCTATGGCATCATTCATTTTATTAATAATCACTATTTAATATTAGCTATCAGTTACTGCTATTAGCTACCACATTTTTATTAGTCACCCACTACATATAATATGTATACACTATCTACAAGTAGTTTTATATCTACATATTATCTACATTTTTATCATTTACATTATTTACAATGCACTCAGTAGTTACAGAGAGGTTCAATAACCAACCCATCATTACCCAAAGAGTGGAAGAGCTGACAGTGAATCGCTCACATTCTAACACCACAAGGATTTCTATGACATCTACGAAAACTAGAGGAAAAATCTGCCTAAAAGTTTTTTAAAATTCACCCAAAGTGACATACATCAAACCTATTTATGGCCAAACTGTTACTTTTAAATTTCAGTCAAATACTCATAAAACATTTTGCATGACTGATAATGTTTCCCATATTTGTAATGCGTAGTTTCTCATCTGGAAGTCTCACACTGGAGTTCTTTTATCAACAGAATGAGGTCTGCACTCACTATTCTGGTGTTTTCAATCTTCATCGTCTGCTCCCAACTTACACTTTCAACTTTAACTCCCACTGCTGTCAATCATGTATCCTATCTCTCATCAGCACCTTTCAATAAATGCATCCTTTTGGGAAATGTGTGCATCTTTCAGCTAAATTCCAACTCCTCTTAGAACTTCCTCAAGTCCATGAGCTGAGTATAATAAGAAATTCTTTTAAATTCTGAAACTGATACAACACAGCAGTTTTATAAGATACTTTTTTTTTATTTGCTGAGTACATGGTATTCACTGCTAGAATGCAAGTTTCTATGAGGCTAAGAACACAGTTTACTCACCTGTTTCTACCTTTCCATACTCATCCCGTGTCCATAAATGTAACTTATAGCTGTGTTAATGGAATTTAAAAGATCAGAAATAAAAATGCCTTAAAAAGTATGTTCCAGGTATTTCAAATGTGTACATGAAGTACAAATGTCTATGAAAAAATCTCAATCAGAATTATGTTTCCTAAAAGCAATTCACCCATAAAGGATAAAAAGGAACAGGGTTTATTATATAATGACAGTTTCTGTGTTTTGTATTTCTAAGATTCAATTTTTAAGATTTCATTCATATCTTTTTGCCTTTTATTTCCCCCTCAAAATGATGTTTTTAGGGTTTTAACATTTTTTTCAGACTTTGTAGTTAACTTCTTATAATAAATTTTACAGTCTGGTTTTATTTTATCATTTTTTTAGAAATATAATTTATTCAGACTTACACTTTTTATACATAAGTAAGGAAATTTAACTTGTGTTACATGATAATGTTATTTGCTTACAGGTAATTTTCTGCAAAACAATCAAAATTGCTATTAAATACTTATGTGCCAGTATGGTATAATAGATTTTTGGAAATTTTATGTAAAGCATTTTTATGTAGTTAATCATTTGAAAAGCACAAATTTTCTATCAGGTAGCATGTAAAATGGATATCAAGACACAAATATGGAGGCCTGCTGTTGATTAAAGAGAGAGAATTTTGTCTCAATGCTTTTGAATGGAACTTTTGTGGTGATAGAAATGTCCCATACCTGCGTTGAACAATATGGAGATGTGCCAGATGTGCCTACTGAGTACTTAAAATGTTTCTAATGTTAAAGAGGAATTTCATTTATTTTTTAAATGTTAACAAATTTAAATTTAAATTATTACATATGCAAGTGGCTCCCACATTGGACAGTGCAAGTCTAGAGTGTTACACGTCTAGAAGAGGTTCAGACAAGGACTCAGAACTTAGAAATAAGTACTCAGTGACATGTGGCAGTTCAGACCCCTGGACATCTGCAGCTCAAGGGGCTGGAACAGATGCTCAAATAGGGGGTGGAAGGGTGTCAAACATACACTTTCAGTCTTTTATAGTTTTCATCTTCAGACCTTATTTTAGTTTTGAAGAATAGACCAGAAGAGTATCTAAGGTTATTTTATTAGTTTTTTTCCCCCAAATATTCATTCTACACTTGCAGAGATTAAGAAATGCAGATATTGATGCAAATCCCTAAAAGAATGTGCCCTTAGGGGAAAAATCAATATACAAGTGAATGTGGAAGAATTTTGTAATCCACATAGCAATGGGACATAGCAATGAGAAGACACATTTGAAGTAAACGAAGAGAAAAACTAGGACAAAATTGCTCTCATGTTTCAGCAAGTACCCATAGCCCCATCTTTGTGCTACACTACTCTGGCAAACAAAGTCGATGTTTTAGATACATTCTTCATCTTGTTTTTGGCTTTGTAGCTCTAAAATCTAGGAATTAGCAGCTTGATATATATATATATATATATATATATATATATATATATATATATGATTAATTAATCACTAGTTGCAAAAAACATTATTGAAAAAACTATTTCAATATCAGAGACAAATTCAACATCAGAGAGAAGGGTTACTCTCATGTATTATGAGTCTCTGTTCTTTAGGAATGTCCTCTGTGGGTATATCATTGGTAAAATGCTTGTCTAGCATGTACAAATTCCTTGTTTTCTTCCATAGCACTGATAGATGCTAGATGAGGATGATAGATAGATAGATAGATAGATAGATAGATAGATAGATAGATAGATAGATTTTAGAACAAGGCAAATGTCAATTACTCATTAGTTTAGTGTTCCCACTAGCAAAATGATGCAAGAATGCCACCAATTATCATTTGCTGATACTCATTATAATGAGAGCCTGTTAAGTTAATGACAAGACAGGTGTTGATCATTTAAGGGGCTCCTGAGGACACGGCTCACTTAGCCATTAATAATATCTCGGAGACATTTTCCATTTATGGGTTCCATAAAAACTTGATTTTCACTGGCATCTGGATCATTAATGAGAAAAATAAACAAAAAGATGAGTTAAATTAAGTTGGGATTTCATAAAATAAAATTTAAAAAAATCCAATTAACAGCTGAATGTTTAAGTTTTTGCAGTTATTTTAAGATAAAAATCTGTGAGAACAAAATAAGAGTGCAAGTGGACTTTAAATTTACAGATATGTATCAAAATTTTTCAGCAATTACCAACTTAATGGCAATTGCATTTTGCTGAGTACCTACTGTCTACACAGCACAGTCTAGGTAAAGCAGAGAAAACTAAAGGTTAACACATTAATTTGCTAGAACTGCTGAAACAAAGTAGCACAGACTGGATGACTTCAAGAACCAAAAAGGGTCTCTCAATTCTAGAGGATCAAAATCTGAGATCCAGGTAAAGGCCTCTTGGGGTTTGTGTATGACCTTTTCCCTGTGTTTCACAGGGACTTTTGTCTGTATGTATCTGTGCTCTATTGTCCTCTTCTTAGAGAACACTAATGATATTGGATTGGGGCTCAATCTAAGAGTACTGTTTAAATAAAATTACTTCTGGAAAGAGTGAATGTCAAAAAATAGTGACATTCTGAGGTTGTAATTAACTCCTGGATAAACTCTAGAGATACCATTAATCAACTAGAAAGAGTGTTTCAGGCTGAAATTTAAGAAAGCTCCCATGGCTTTAGAAAAGAGGTCAAATTTCACCTGGGTCTTAAAAAGTCTGATTAGAACAAAGGAAAATAATCTAGGAAAGTGAGATGACATTAATAAATCATGGAGTAAAAGAATACACAACGATGAGAAACAGAACAGGTGTTAGGATGGAATGTAATGGATAATCTCACTAGAGAATCATGATGCAACGGAAATCAAAAAAAAAAATCACTCTGGTACTTAACAACTGAACAAAAAGGCCCAAAATTATAAAGTTGTAAATGAGGTGACAAATTGATATTTCTCTCTGAGCCACTTACAGATTAAAGAGAAGCATCTGTTTCATGTTTTTCTTAATCTTTAATTTTGTGGGAGACTTTGTGAAATGAACCAAGAGCAAGAAAGCAACAACTACAATAACATCAATCTAGAACATTCATTTGCCCAAAGAGAGACAAAGTCCGGTGCAAAGGATTTATCCTTTTTGTGTCAACTGGCTTAGTGCAACCAGCGACAGTGTCCCCTTGGAACCTGAGGAACTTTGTGCACATGAGCCCCCATAAATAAATATATGGTAAGCAGGCAAGGCTGCCAGAACTCACACTGAGTTTTCACTTAGCAAAGCCACTTTCAATCTGTTGCAGGAGATAATAACAATGTGTGATAGGGCAACAGTAATGACCTGCCATCAAAACATAACTCACCGGTTCTAAGCCAGTCTCTCTGAAGGAGGCTTGTCCTTAGATTAAATAAGGAGTTTAATGATATTACATTTTAAATTGTAGATTCAAAGGGAGATAAGAAGCCATGCCCAGAGGGAATAGTCCCACCAGCTCAGAGATTGAGAGGTAACCTCTTTGCCCTGTAATCCTTGGATGAAGTCCTCTCTCCTCTGACAAGCAGCTGTGAATTGAAATAGGAAGAAAACCACTGAAATTCATGACTTAAGACTGTAAATTTTACAAGGTTCAAAAAAAAAAAGATACTGAGATTGTGTTATTTGTGTTTAGGGGCAAGTGTCCTTTTTAGGAAATTAGAAAGATGAAAATTTAGGAAGAAAACCACTGAAATTCATGACTTAAGACTGTAAATTTTACAAGGTTCAAAAGAAAAAAGATACTGAGATTGTGTTATTTGTGTTTAGGGGCAAGTGTCCTTTTTAGGAAATTAGAAAGATGAAAATTCAGAGAAGGAATAGAAAAAAAGAAGGTCAAGAATGGTAAAATATATAGATGAGATGCCATTTAGAGGTTGAAGGACATTACAAAATTTTCCTCAAGAAACTAAGCCTGCAACTTCATTCTTTATGGAGCAGGGAGCAGAGCAAGTAGATGAGAAAACATTCCACACCGGCCCCAGCTCTGTAGTTTCAGACCATCCCATACTGCTTAGTTCTGGTTGTACACTGGATAACTCTATGTGAAACAGCACCCAGAAGACATGGAAAAAGAGTACTTTCCCTTGCCTTGTTGGTGAAGAGCAGCATTGTGGCTTACTGGGAGGGAAGAAGCGTGTACCTATCAGTGACAAACCCAGTGGGCACACAGCCACAGGGCTTTCCCACCTGATCTTTGCCTCTGAGTTCAAGCAGCTCCCTGGGACCACATTTGTTCATTGACATTTTCCGCTGTACACTGGTTTCCCTGATTTCTACTTTCATCCCAGGGGGAAGACAGCTTTCCTTCCCTTTCACTTCCTACCAGGTCATTTCTGCCTCGGAGCCAGTCAATTATGCAAAAAAACCTCTGAGACTGAGCCAAAACAAACTGTTCCTTTAACAGTGTCAAGTCCTAATAATGCAAAGCTGACTAATACATAAATGGATAAAAGAATAATTAAGCTCTGTAATGAAATCAAATCCTTTTAGAAGAATCGTGAGCAAGAAATCAAGGGACGAAATAGAAAAACTTACTAAGCAGAAAAGTACTAATAAAATTTGGGTTAAATCATATTAAATGACAGTTTTTGATCTCTCAATTGGTTAAAAATACTAGCTAATTCAAAAGTCAAATAAATTGAGGTTAAGTAAAACTAATTTTTTTGAGGCTAGATGCTGAAGTCCTAGGAGATTTGCAATATTCTCATGTTTAACTTTCATCCTAATCTTCTAGGTAGGGTAATACCCCATTTCCATGTTATAAACATGGAAACTGAATTCAGAGAACTTTAAAATTGTGCAACTTTTATACCAGTCGACAACCACATTTCAAACTGAAGCACAAGTTTGTTGGATTGTGCAATTCCTGCTCTTTCTGCAATGCTACATGGTATTTCTGTAATTATAGTAGGATTCGCCTAAGAATATTTGATTTAGAAAGTGATGTCATAAAGTTGATTAAGAAAAATTAATATAATCATAATTAATTGAGGCTTTATGTGCATTTTTTAAGTTCATCAATTTAAAAAACTACCTACATGCTCTTGTGTACTGATTTTCACATCATTTATAATCTCTGCTAAATCTATAGGAAACTGTGTTACCCTTACTGTGGTAGTACCAGTGTTTATGCCTTGTGCCTGCATGGGTAAATTTTTCAGGACGTATCTTATCCCCCAATAATCAGCATCCCTTTCCATTTCACTGCACATCACATAAATAAAAAACTTTCAGTGAAAGTGCCTGGGAAGTCAGTTTGAGCCAGATGCAGCACAGATTTAAATTTCCAGCTCTGTGGGGACAAGACGATCCCTTCTCACAGTGCCCTCAGGAAGGACTTTGTTCACTTATCAAAGGCCAAGACTGAAGTGAAACTTGAACAAACAGTGATGGCATCTTTATTAAATGGTTATGTGTCAGGAAGATAGTATCAGTGTCTGTTTCCTTGTAATAGCTTAAAATCTGAGAACATCTGGTTCTATGTTATAAAGGCACAATGGATTTTCTTTTTTTTTTTTTATTCTCAATTACCATAGTATTCCAGATTGAAACAAGATACTCCATGGATAGTTTTGGAAACATAGCTTTTTAATACTCTTCTTTCGATGACTGCAATTTATCTATGCTTGAAAATTTTGTGATTCGTGTTTTGACTAAAAATTCTATTTTATCCTTTGAACATTTAAAATTATGGTTTGGAATTTTAAAATGTTGAGCAACATTAAAAAAATCATTATGTTGTTTATACATGATGTGCAAGGAGATTTTTTAGCAAATCCTACCTTTTCGTATCAAGAACTCAATCATCATGTTACACAGTTTTTCTTTCACATTCAAAGTGACTAATACAGAAATCCTACGATTGTATAGAACACATATTCCAGAGTGACTGCACATGGAAATTATCAAGACATAAATGCAGTTCTAAATTAGCCATGTATTTCCTGATAAACAAAATAAAAGAACAACATATGGATAATGTTATACCTGAATTTCATTTTAGTAAAGTTCTGTATGTTTTACTGTATTAGATTGCAAACGTTAAAACATCGTTATCTGCTAATTTTGAAGGCAAAAGCAAATAAATAAATTGTTTTGCTTTAGTCTTGTGATAAAATCACAACTTTAATGATCAAAATATATCTCTCTTTTGTCAAGTAAATTTCAGTATTGCAATGCAACAAATTTGGATTTCCATGAAGCAACTCATAGTGATAATTGCATTTCTTTCTATTTATTAGTGATAAATGTGTGGGCATACACAGATTTAGATTATGCTTGTTCTAGTATGTAAGAGTTTCCTGTAATATATTAAGAGCTCCAACGTACACACAAAGGTACATCTACATAATCGTCTAGTTAAATAAGCCTTCACCATTTTATTTATTAAAAATGTAGAAGCACATGTCAAAATTTTGAAGTTTTCTTTGTACTCATCATATTATACTATATGGAATCTCTTCACATTTTTGAGATGATGGCAAATCATTTCATCCTGCTCAGTAATTTTCTTGTCAGAATACATTTCACTCAAGGTTTTGCAGTGAGTCTGCTATAGTAATTTGGTTTAAAACATAAAGTCATAAGGTTGGTTGTAGTTCCAGCAGCTTCCTACAGTTCATATTGAAAAAATTTATCAGCTATATGCTGCTTCCAAACTACAGTGACTCTTAAAAGCATTCTACATCTTCACTGAAAATCTATGGAAACCTTGACATCAATTTCTCAGATTTGAACAATTTGATTGCAATTTTCAGGAGTTCTATTTCTTGACTTCTAAAAACATTGACAGGCAGTATTTCAAGAAGTTTTGGGAGACTGAAATGCCATTTATTTGCAGGTGTGATTCTGTTCACCAAAGCTAGGTGTGATCTAGCTTTTCATTAAAAGTAACTTTAAAAATGATTGTTGAGTACTTCTCTCTGGGGAGAAATATATGTGGCATGTTAGCACAGTGTGAAGAAAAGCAAGTAAGACTACCTGACCTGGAGAATTTGAAATCTAGGGAAAATGAGAACAATTTTCTTACAAATCTGATCAAACTTGTGTACCCACAGTCAACATGATTGTATTAAAATACCAAAGAGGGATTATGCTTGGTCAGAGTTATATGAAGACACAGCACCAAACAGAAAGTTACAATAGCAGAAATCACACGTGGCTCATTCATCAAAATCATTATCCTTAAGAATGGCAAGACAGGATATGGCATCAGAGGATTTCCCTTAACCAAAGATTGATTAAGACTCAAAGGATGGGATATAATTACTTCATGTATTTGCTACAAAGCCAACTGTTTTCTAATTTATAGGAAGTTGAAGACAAGCAGGAGGAATAAGTTTTCTTAAGCTTATTTTTAAAAGATCAATAGAAATATTCAGGCATTTTCTCTTTAAAGATATTTAACTGCACAGAAAATTAGAGAAAAAGTTTGTTTAATTCAAATGCTATTTTAATATTTACATAAATATATAAATTTACAGAGCAATGATGCATTTTAAGGTAACCAGGAACATTTATTATCTGAAGAGAAACAATCTCATTCTTTGGTATTACAATCTTACAGAGAAGGTCACTTTATCACATCATAATATTCATGACCTTCGGCAAGGAAAAGTTATCAGTATCAGTTCATGAAAATGAATATGGCTTTAAAAATCAAAAATAAAAGACGAAGGTGCTTAGAATGCACTTATTACAGTTAAAAGAGTAAAGATTGGATTGTATGTCTTTATTATAGTTGAAATAAGAATTATGTTATTTAAATTCACATATCTTGTTTAGTATATTTTATCCAGGCTATTTTTATTTAATATTCAGAATGAGGCATTTTGTAACAGTAATATATAATATGTGCATTTAAACTATAAAAGTTGTCTTAGCTGACACAGCACACCTTATCCAGATAGCCTCAAATGTTTTTCATAAACTCACCTTCTTTTGGCAGCAGTGATCTCTAGTGGAGCTATCTCCAGCAGGGGAATTCTATAAGAAAAAAAAATCTAATTACCTGGAAAAGGAATGAATTATGCTGTAGTACAGTATACTTTTTCTCCCAGCAGGTCAGATTTCTCTCACTTCTTAAGAAATCTATTTTACCCTTAGCTCTACAGTCTACAGAAAATACATCTATAAACTCTATATTTAGTCCATCTGTGTCCTCGTGTGTAGTTACGTAAGATTACACTGTAGTTCGTGTGAATGCATTTACATTGTCGTCATCACCATTTCATTGGAAATGGGTTGAGAGGTGAAGAGTAATGACAGTGACATGGTGGGCAGAGAGACGGCACGTGACTATCCATTTAAACCTTTCTGCAGCAATCTCTTTTAAAGATCTCCTTTTTCATCTTTTAAATGACATCTAATTTACAGCTACACAAAAGAGTCTTCGTTTTGGCAGCTATCGACCATTTGGGCCACAACGCTATTTCTAGACTTCGCAAAAACTGTATGAAACAGTTTCACAGGGAGCAGCCAGTGCAAAGCTTGATGGATGTAACAAATGAAAATAGCACCTAAAATGCAAGATCATTCCAGCAATTACATGCACATCATCAAAAGTCACACCTGTGCTCATCAGTGACATGTACATCTGTGCTATCCATTTTCTCTGGCCAGATTCTCAATCAATTGTGTATCACTCTCTCGGAGTTCACATGTGGTGAACAGATTAATGTATATAGACAAGTGAAATAACTAGACTCTCTTTCCTAAAATGTAGCCATTTTAGTCCCATAAACAGAAATACCACTCTAAGGATTTTTAATTTAAATGTATTTTCCAGATCATCAGTATGAAATAAGAAAAATACTTATGCTTTGCCAATACTCAAATTTAGCATTTCAAGAGGTTTTTTGTAAGTGAAAGCTATTCAATGAAGGGCTGTGTTAATTCAGTACAAGTGAAGGAAAAAATGAGACAATTGGAAACAATCAAGCAATAATATATTTTAAATTTAATTTAATTTCTAACATCTTTCAAAGATTTGACCTCATCAAAAATTCTCATTATACTAATATTTTTTATTACCATGTACACAATTGCGGGTGAAGAGGCATACTTTTATTAATGTTTTGCAAATAAACATTTGCACTAATATCTACTGGGAAATTGTTTCCTGTTTAAAAATTAACAATATTCTTTTCTTTCTTCTGTCCACTGAAGTAGGGAGTTTGCAAAAGATAGGTAGTTATTGTTAGTAATTTTTAATACAACCACACTTCCCTACTTTCATATGTGATACAATCATTATCATGATATAGATATAATTTAATCATTTAAATTTTTTTATTTCTACTGCATAGTATATCTTTATATATGGGAAATATAGATATATTAAAATTCTAGCATTTAATCAGTAGTAATTCATATTTATGGGAAATTTAGGTAAATTGGCTATAAACCTGTTATAAAAGAAGTGAAAAGTGAGAATGAGATATAAAAACAAAGAAAAATGAAATACCATAGAAGTGTAGGAATGCCCAATATGTGTGTTAAGAATAATAATAGTCTTAATTAATAATAATAATAATAATAATGGAAGAACAAAAATGAAGATTTATTTAAGTAAAAGACACAAAAGAAAGTGCTGTCACACTGAATTATATTTATGCAGCTACTAAAAAAGAAAATGCAAAGATAACAAGATATATTATGGTAGTCATTTTGGATTTACTATTATCTTGTTTTGAAGTCCTTTATTGCATTCATTGTTTTGTTTTTACTGGTTCTATTCTATTTTGTTTTGTTTGATATTTACTAGGTCTGAAGGTGTGGGCACCTATTTAGAAGACAAGAGGCATTACGAAAACTATTGCTAATTTCCTATTATCTTGTTTTGAAGTCCTATGTCACTTCCACTGGTTTGTTTTGATTAGTTTTATTCTTTTTTATTTTGCTTGGTTTTATTCTCTTTAAAATAAAAATAAATTTTTAAAAAAGAAAATAGAGAATATTTATGTGGCATCTATGTTTCTTAGGCACTGGATTGATGCTTTCAGGTTTCTTATGCCATATTTCAAGTCATAATATTTCAATTCTTTCCATTTTTCTTGCAACTATTTCCATTTTATACACTAGGGAACATATTCAGAAAAGATAGAAGTTTTGTTCAAATTTACACATATAATAAAATGCATGAACAAAAATAACACTCTCTAACCAGCTTGAATCTGAAGCCTATATGATTCTTTGCCTATAAGAAAAAGGTTAGGGTCAAGGCATTAGAAATTATAACAGATTTATAGAAGCCCAATAAAGCATTCAATTACAAGTTTATTCTGTTAAAAGATGTGTTAAAAACAATGAAAAGACAAAATAGTTAACAAAATGAGACAGAACCACAAAGAAGTTATGTAATAGCCAATGAAAAGAAGCACATTATGTTTAGGTAGATCATAAACAGATAGATGATAGATAGGCAGATAGATAGACATTAGATATATATGCAATACAATGTCAGTTACCATATTAAAAACTAGTAAACAAAAGTTTACATAATTACACAGTACAATTTTAACTTTTGGGTGTGAAAATATTTGTTTGCTTATTTTTCTGTTCATATATTAAATATTAAATTGGCTAGCAGTTAAAATAATGGGAATATTCAAAGTCATCATTGATAGACTAATTGTTTCAATCTCAATACTAATATGCATCTTTTAGTATAACCTATTTGTGCCGCATTATAATGCTCACTGGAGTTACCAGGATATTCAGGAATATTATTTTCAAAATAACGTTATGGGAGAATTGCACCTCAAGGAAAATGGAATTGTAAGTGTGTTTTTTATTCCTCTTACACATACAATTAAAAACTATGAGTCAGTGATGATGTAACTTTTAGAGATGAGTGCCCAAGCTGAACCCCAAAGCCCACTTACCTATCACAAAATGTCAGCACTGC
The DNA here is from genome assembly GCA_004027455.1 of Hydrochoerus hydrochaeris. Taxonomy (NCBI): domain Eukaryota; kingdom Metazoa; phylum Chordata; class Mammalia; order Rodentia; family Hydrochaeridae; genus Hydrochoerus; species Hydrochoerus hydrochaeris. Next base: position 182,897 of record PVLA01000427.1, on the reverse strand, counting down.
AATTAGTCCTGAATACTGAAGTCTTAATTTAAAAAAAAAAAAGTCACACATTAGCATCTATTTTTTTTTTCTTTTTGAGACAGGGTCTCACTATGTAGTTCAGGCTGCCTTGGGCTCACTTTGTAGTCCAGGCTGGCCTTGAACTTGCAAAGATCCGCCTGCCTCAGCCTCCCGAGTGCTGGGATTACAGGAGTGCTCCACCACGCCCAGATCATCTTTTGTTTTAAAAGAAAAACAATACGCATGCCATAGGTTCACTACCACTGACTTAGATATTATATACAAAAGAAACATGAGAAGACCCTGAAGAATGAAAATAAAAGGCCAGACCATCTGGGGACCTCGGCACATAATACACATCACACTAGTGAGTTTTCTGGATTTAGTTCTTGCCTCACATACATCACATGTGGAGCTAAAAAAAAAATCTGGTAATCCATAAATATTAACAGGCCTAGATAGATAATGAGTCAGAAGTTCAAATGAACTCTTCTGCCTTTTGAAAAGGACCATAAAAGTTATTTGAAAGATGTCAATAGTTTATCTATTCTAGACAAATATACAGAAGAAAAATTGTGGGTCACACCCACCCAAGAGCAAAGGCTGAGGGGAGAGACATAAATGACTTCCATCTTCATCAGGTTTAATGAGGTCCTGCAAAACCTCACTCACAAAAGGTGATATCAGAAAGCCTGGGCAAAGCATTGGGCCACTAATCCCAACCCAGCAGGACTGAGAAGCCCTCACTCCTCTCTGCTGGAGTGGAATCAGATAAGGCTCCATGGAATTGGGACTTCCATAAATAACAGCACTTGCTCCTCCACCTCCCACTGCATGAAGATCAAGTCAGTGGAGGCCACTCGGTCAGTGGAAGTCAGAGTCTTCATGTGTCCTGTGGACGGGTTATAAGGAGTAGGGTGCGTCTTCTTCCCTTTAACAAGCAGTTTTCAAAAAGGTGATGAAAATGGTTTAAATAATATTCAGAATGTTATAGGATAATACCTCAAATATCCAACTATTAATTAAAAATCATTTATGCTATAAACCAAAAATATCCCAAACTTAGTGAAATATGTCAATACTAAGATGACAAAAATGTTGCAGTTCTCCAAAAAATATTTTAAGGCAAGCATAAAAGAATGCTTCAGCAAATATCATGAACAGGCTTAAAATAAACCAAAAAAAAATCTCACAACAGACATAGAACATTTATAGAGAAACAAATTTTAAATAGCTAAATATTCAGTAATAAAAATTACAGCTCAACAGGTAGGTTCAGCCACAGAATGAAAAGGGTAGAGGAAAGAAGTAATGGACTGAAGAGTGGAAAGATGGAATTACACCTTCTAAATAATGAAGACAGAATGGATGAGAAAATGAACATGACCTGGAGAATGGATGTTTGAAAAGCTGCCTTTCTGTTTCATCAGAAATACAGAACAGAATGGGTTAAAAAGTACTCAAAGAAGTATATCCCAAGGCCTCAAAGTTAGTTAAAAAGAATTACTTCAGATTCCAGAAGTTAAAAAACTCAAATGATATGAACACATGGAAATAAATAACAATAAACTCAACAAAGGTGAAATGCAAAGAATTATTCTTTGCATTTATTATTATTATTATTTATTCTTGATAATAATAAAGAACTTTCTTAACTTCTTAAAAACAAGTTATTCCCAAAATAAGGAACAATGAGAAATACTGACATTACTCATAACATAGAAAAAAATGAATTGGGAAATTGTGAAATAAGTGGAACATGTCTCTTGCCATTTTTATCTAACATAAAAAGTGAAATTGAAGCCCTTACAGTAAATAAGTGATACAAAGACATATACTTGAAGAAAAAAGTCACAAAGACCCAATTATTTATATAGAAACTTCTAACCAATTTCCAAAAATTTTAAAACTCATAAATGACTTAAGCAAGGTGGTAAGATATACACAGCTCTTAGAAAATCAACTATATTTCTTTAATTCCCTAAAGAACTCGTGAACACTTAAAATGCAATACCACCTGCAGTTGCTCAAAAGTAAATGAAATACTTAGGTGTATATTAGCAAACCATGTACAGGATTTATATGTTGAGAGCTATGAAATACTTTTGAAAAACTTAAAAGAAAACTAATAAATAAAATACATCATATTTCTGGCTAGGAAAACTACACAGTTAAGTTGCCAGATTTTACCAAATCACTCTCTGGATTAATATACCTACTATCAATATCTCAACAAGATTTTCATACACACATAAAAAATTATTCAAAATTGTACATCAAAGGCAAAGGAACTACAGAAATTTTAAATGCAAAGAATAAAATGAAAGATCAACAGATTTAGCGCAAATATATGCAAACCTCATATCTAGCAAAAATTACAGTATAAAATACATAATAAATTCCTGAAACTGAACAATGAAAAAAAGTCCATTTTCTAAAGTGAGTAAAATACATGAATAAATACCTCACCAGAGGGCTTGAAGATGGTAATTAAGCACATGAAAAGATGTATAAGATCAGTCATTAGGGGAAGGCTAATTAAAATCCTAATGAAATACTGCTGCATACCCATCAAATTGGTTAAAGTAAAACATACTGAAATGCCACTGCTAACACAAATGCACAACTGGATCTTCATAGGAAGATAAAATGGTACAGCCACTGTGGAACACAGTTTCTCAATTATGCAAAACACTAAACATGCCGTAACCGTGCAATAAAACTATTACACTCCTGGGCACTTATCCCAGAGAGAGGGGAACCTAATCTTGACACAAAAAACTGATACATAAATATGTATAATGACTTTATTCACAGTAGTCAAAAAACTAGAAACAACCCAGATGTTGTCAATTTATGAATGGCTAAATAAACTGTAGCACACTTAACAGTGAAAAATCACTCAGTGATAAAAAGAAACAGATGATCAATATAAAAGACAACCTGATTCATCTCTAAGGAATCATGCTAGGAGGAAAAAAATAGTAGAAGGCTACATCCTATGTGATTTTCATAGAGATGATAAGATTATATAAATGAAAATTATTGGATATTGGAGAATAAAAGGGAATATTTGTGAGAGTGAAGTAACTATGATAAAAATAAAGGGTAACATGAGGGGTCCTTGGGAGAATAGCAATGTTCTGCATCTTGACCATATTTATTCCCAAACTCTTGTGATGTCTTACTATATTTTATATAAGGTGCTACCAGTGAGGGAGACCCAGAAAAATACCTAGAATTAGCTCATATTATTTTTTACAAGTACATATGAAGAATATATATGTATCACAAAGGCTTAATCAAAAAATAAAATTCATTTATGAGAGATTTTATTATTTTTTATCCCAAGTATAAAGACAGATATCTATTGGTATACTCAAATGCTGACTGCAGATTGGACTTACACAAGTGAGATTTGTAAAGAGAAAGGAAAAGGTACAAATCACTTAGGTAACCAAATATGTTATAAAACAGTTGCATGGGATTTCGTTTTCTCTCATAGAAAACTAAGTTTGTAGACTTTCATCTCACATGATTGGTTTTTAAAAGTTTGCATAATTATTTTATTAAATAATTCTTCAGTGAACATCTATTATGTATCAGAAACTAGGTAGAAAAAATTGAGTACTAATAACAATTCCATGCCCAATGAAATGATAATGAATATAAAATATTTCAAACTATATAAAATTGGTACAATTGCATTTGCCAAATTCAAAGTCCACATACCTGCAGACATTCTGTTGTAATTTTTTCCAGACAGTATTGTTGCCGTAAACACACACACACACACACACACACACACAAATGCATATACACACACACACATGCCTTTTTTCCTTCACAAGTAATAACTTCTTAGAAAGATATGGTATGATTTCTCACATGCTAACAGTTCTATTTTTGCCAAAAATACACTATAAACTGATGACATTCAGACTTTAAATGATATTTAAACTTAATCTACATGTAATACAACAGTTTTAGCTTACATTGTATTACAAAATCTATTCTGTGAATTTCTGCCCTTTAAACAAAGGAATCTTTGTCATTAACACACTAGAACCTCTGTATTACTTCCCATTTAGCAAAGAGCAGCACATACAGTCACTAAGAGAAGAGCATTACTGAGATGTTACTAAATATTCTTCCAGATTCTCAATATTTGTAATTTCAGCTGAAAATTTCAAATTGTTAAATTCATTCATGCACCAGAAGGGTTTGAAATAAAATGACAAATTCTTGCTTAAATAAATGAAACATAATATGATGCTTCATAAATCAAAAGAGTCATAAAATGAAAACACAAACAAGTAATGTTTTGGGTTTTTTTGTTATTTGTTTTTTTGGGGGGTTGTTCGGTTTTGTTTTTTAATACTAGAAATCAAACTCAGGGCCTTGTGCTTGGCAGGCAGGTGATGTGCTACTGAGCTATACTCCCAGCTGTGCAAATAAGTAATGGAACAGCTATTTAATGGATAGCTAGAATGTATTTAATTTTTTTATTTGCTTCTGTTCCCTGGTCACACAATAATTTGTCTTTAAATTGTAAATAACACACTTTTATAGAATTTATTTGGGATATATAGCATTACAGTCCAGTAAAGCATAGTTCTTTCTTTAATACTTTGGTAGCAAAAATACAATGCTGATCTAGCCTAACTTTTCAAGTGCTACCTATTATTTTAATAATGTCCTATTGTTATTAATGTTAATGTGCATTGTGGATATTCTTTTTATGAAAGACATGATATACATTATATCCCAAATATTTTATGATGAAAAATTTTGTGATTCCTTTAAGTTTCACTTTATTTATTCATTTCTTTTAAAGCTTTATTTTTTTTATTAGCACATGTTTGTTTGTAATCAATGACCACATTCCTTGTAGGGAGTTGATATACGTACACAACATATCTTAATTCTTATTTTATCTGTTTCCTCTCCTCTCTTTCCTGTCTCTGTCCATCTCTTGGAAACTTTCCCTTTTGCAAAAGATTTCCTACTATCTATCTCTCCTATTTCCTATTATCTATCTTTTATGTTGTTCTTTATTTTAGGTTTCTTACATGAGAGAAAGCATATAGTAATGTTTGCTTTTCTCTAAAATTGAAAGGTAGCAACAGCATAATATCTACTGTAAGCAATAGAGATTTATATATTTGTTCCTTTGTTATTTAACTCTGAGTAAAAACAAACACATGCAAGATTTGGATTAATGATGGCAAGCACAGGTCACATTTAAGGAGCAGGAAATATGTCACTTGAAAAAAGAAAGATTTTTTTCTTTATAACAGCACTTTTGCCATTTACACCTCCTAGCAAAGACAAATGTTCATGAGATAAGCATTTGTGATTCTGATAGGTCACCCATTTGTTCACACAGCGCAAAGAATGTTGAGGAAGTGGAATAAATAATTTACATAAAATTATCTTTGGATTTAATTTCTTTCTCCTTTTTGTACCACAGTATTCAGACTAGCAAGTTAAACGAGCCATGCCACCAAAGCACTTGCAATTTTAACTATTAATTTTGAGTCACTACCTCTAATGTATCATAATAAGCATTCTTGATTGATACAGTCACTGCCCCTTGCTTCTTCTGAAGGAGAAAATGAGGATCAGGAGATTATAAACAACTTGCATTACATAATGGCATGAAAACTTATTTCTCCTGCATCGGATAACCTGGTCTATAAATGTGGAAAGAATTTATTGATTTTTTAAATATATTTACTTTTTTAGTTAAAGCTGATGAGGAAGAATCTCATGTTTACATTTTCATTTATTCATTTTCATATTATTTAGCAGACCATGGATTGGATGCTAAATATTTAAATAGGCACAACTATAATTAAGCTTCATAAATTCCTACCCTTGAAGAATTCATGATTTCTTAAAAATAACATAAATTATGAGTCATATCACTTACTGAGCGCTGTCTGTATAGCTGACACACATATATTTTAATGCATTAATTCATTTGACAGTTATTATGAGAAATTTACTGTAAATATCTGCATTTTTCAGATGAAATTGAAGGATAGGGAACATAAAAAACTTACAAATGTACTAACAAATAAGATTTTGGAAAATGTAGCAATTGGTAGTTAATATTTCTTTTTCTCTGTCATGAAACTAAGATTCTAAACCTCCATGTGGAGCTCTGGAATTATCCACTGTGAATGAATTGCTGTGGTTTCAAACAAAAGCCCTAACATGCCAGCATTTACAGTTCTATATTCTTTTAGTGTCATGGTGTCTAATACAAGTTTATCCATCCAGAAGACACACTCTCCCCACGTACTGCTGTCCTGACAGGCTTGGTGCCAAAACTTTTTATTTGACTTACTAACTCTCCCATGGAATACAAAAATAAGTGGAAAGTATTCTTAAAAGATTTAGGAACTTGAAAATGATTACATAGGAAAGGAAGATTACAAACTGGTAAATTATAAAATTAGAGGCAAAATTTTTTTCTAAAATATTGGTAAATTGAATCTAGTGACATGCTACAAAATAAAGTATTTTCATCTGGTAGGGTTTATTACAGGTAGAAGCTGTTGTAATGTTTTAAAATCAGTTAGTATATTTCCCACATCAACATACTTATGAGAAAAATAATAGTATTAATCTATATATAAAAAGAAATTATCAATACTTACAAATACATTTTTTAAAGTAACCACTCCAGGAAACTAGGAATAGGAAAAAACTTTTTTAATTCAATAAAAACATCTACCAAGGTTTTTACCAAAAGATGATGGCTGTTAGCACTATTTCAGTATGAAACTAAACTGGAAGAACTTAACATTTTAATGAGTCAATGCTTCAAGAAAACTGTTTGCAAAAAATATGCTTACAAAAATTTTCAAAACAATTCCCAAAATACTACTGCAATATGAAACTAAATTTAGTAAGATAGTAGTAAAAAGACAAAGAACAGAAAACAATTGCAATTTTATATGCCAGCCACAGAAAAAAAATTATATTTTTTGAAAAATATTTACAATAATATTTTTTAAATTTTAATGTGTAGTGTCACATGCCTGTTATCCTAGAACTCTGAGAGAAGTGGGTGGCAATTTGAGCTACCTTGGATAATTTAGCAATTTAATAAGAGCTAGTCTCAAGTAATAAAGTAAAAAATAGCTAGTGTAGCCCAGTGTGAAAGCCCTGGTTTTGGTCCCAGTACTGCAAAAACAAACAAATGCCTTGAAATTAAGCTATCAAAACTGACCAGCAAAGCTAGGTATGGTGATTCATACCTACAATCTGAGCTACTGTGGGCTGAGGCAGGGGTCCCACTTTAAGGCCACCTGAGGGAGAACGTACCAAAAATTGAAAATGTAAGAAAGACTGGGGAGGTGGTGAAGGAATGGTCATGGCACAAAGCTTTGGGTTCCATACCCTGGACCACAAAAAAAAAAAAAGCAAATAAGTTTAAAGATCAGGTCTATGATTTGTGAAATTCAACAACTTAAATATACCAGTTCTTTAAATTAATCTGTAAGATCAATGCAATTTCGATGTTTTAAAATTCCACCAAGAAAATTTGCAAAAAAAGTGTGAAACTAGAAATACATTTATATGGTAGATAAAAGCCAAGAATTGCTGAAAAAACTTTATGAAGAATAAAACTCAAGGACCTCAACAATCCGATATAAAGATTTATAGTAAAACTAAAACAGTAAAATGGATATTTGTGTGCAAATAAAAATATTGATCAAGGAACAGAACAGATAAGACAAAATTTCAAGGAGAAAGTAAAGTTCAAAGGAGGAACTTCACAGTCCTTATATAAACTAAAGTATATTAAAATTAAAAAAAATCTTTAAACTGAAACCATAGGAGTAGAGAAAGGCAAGCCACAGAAGGAGAAAAACTATTTGGATGTACAAAAAGACTTTTACCCAGAATTTATAAAGTTAAATATATGTGAGGTACAAATGAGAAATCACAAATATTCATACAGTTTCCAAAAGTGGATATGCATGTGGCCAATAAATACATGAAAATGTGTTCAAACTCAATAGCTTGTATGCAGAGGCAAGTTTTAAATATAGCAATCACCATAAATATACTTCAATAAAAGTGACAAAAATTGTTTTGGAAAAATAGTGTGTCAACTGCCAATGGTCATATGACATTCATAGGACTCTGTATTAGTATGCCACCTTGAGGAACGTTCTGTACCTTCTAAAGTTGCACATATGAACAAGCTATGATTCCACAATTCTACTTGGATGTGTGCAAGCAATAGAAATACACACGTGTTTTCCAAGACAGGTATTAGAATTTTATAGCAGTGCCGATTAAAATAGCCGAGACATCAAAACTTACTCAAATTATCCACCAATAGTACAACAGACAGAATAAATCACTGTGGTGTATATTTATGTACTGGAAAAACAAAATGTGAATGAATGATTTACAACTATGTGTATGAAAGCAGAAAATCTTGCCAGCATAATACTGAGATAAAGAAGCAGGCATTGGGCTGGCATGATATTACATTCCTGTAATCCCCGCACTCAAGAGCCTGAGGCAGGAGGATCACCATGAATTTGAGCCCAGGTGGGGCTACACAGTGAGTTCAAGTCCAGCCTGAATTATAAATCAAGACCTTGTCTCAAAAGCAAAACAAAACAAAACAAAACAGCTCAGGCACAAAATAATACATCTTGCATGGCGTTGTTTACATGGCATTAATCTATGGTATTAGATGCCACAGTGTGATGTGTTTGAGCAAACCATAAGCGAGTAGCGACTAAAGAGGCACAGAAGTATAGTGGATGGTTCTTGGGTGACACCATTACTAATTTATCTGAGCCCTGGTCACAAAGGTGTGTTCAATTAGTGAAAACTCAGCTAGCTATTAAGAGTGTGGTATGTGTATTTATATATAGTTACATTATATTTCAATGGAGAAATTCTAAAAATAATCTAAAGAGAAAAGTCACCACCTGGGTGTGCTTTAAAATCTCTGAACCTTACAATTAAAAACTACAAGTTCGAATTCACTGCCTGTGATTTAAAAAAAATTAATTAGCACATTTTAATTTAAAACATAATTCTGCTTTATGAGTCTAATTTTACTTTCTACATCTTAAAATAATGAGTGGTTTTATTGAAATCATTTTTAATTAAACTTCTGCATATTTGTGCAGTTCTACCAATGAAATTTCAAGCAGGTTGTTACAAGAGTTTGCCACCTGGCTTTAATTTTGTAGGAATAGGAAAGTATGTAATAGAAACAAGTAACAATCATAGGTGATTATTACAATAAAAAATCAAATACTGCTCTTCTAGGTATTCCGTGGCTCGTGGAAAGCTGAAAACCTAAACATTTCAATTAAAAGTAGAGTAGATTTCCTGAATAATATATGATATCCTTCTTCACATATGGATTGATTTTTCTTCTACCTCTGCTTTCATTTTTGTGTCCACGCATTCAATTGAATGCTTTTAAAACACTGAATGAAATCCAGAGCAAGCCACTCTTACACGGTGAAGTGGTCTTTAGTGCCCCCAACTCTCCTGTTTTTACCCCATTCTCCTGGTGCTCCCCCACTGATACACACATGCTCAGCCACCTCCAGAAGTCTTGTGTCCAAGACACAGTGGGCCAGTTTTCTAGGAACCAAGCATCATGCCAAACCTCTGGGATCCTACGATTGAAAAAACATGCCCAATACTCTCTTTCTCAGGATCAAGAACACTTTCCAAAAATAGGACCTAAAATAAATCTGTAAATCTGACCTGTGGTTATACCTATACACACCATGAGCCCTTGCTTTCCTTCCCAGAGAAATGGATGTGCCACAACAGTCATCTTGGGACAAGCCTTTAACTTTAAATTGTACAAATAATTCAGTCGATTCCATGAGACCTTAATGGGATATTTTATTGCAGCAAAGGGCTGCCTTTTTGCTCTCTTCATACCCATGTGAGGTCTAGGATTGCACATTCACTCTCTAGCTTACATTCACTCTCATATCCCAGTATTTCAATCCACTTTTATATAATCTACCATTGTAGCATTTAGTATTTAGCATTCTCTTTTAAACAGAATCAAAATGGATCACCAAATATAAAATGTTGAAGTGTTTGTGTGTTAGAAGTGAGCAAATCTGAGTAGCAGTTATCCAGAATCAACTGGACAGATAGCTAAATCATACTGGTTTAATTTCCCATACCACTAAAATTTACCTATATCCTTCCAACTTCACAGAATCTATTATCTGTGAAATTATTTATGAAAATGTAGTTCACCAAATCCTATTTTACATCTTATTTTCCTCATGTGGTCTAGAAACCCCAAACTTATAAAACTCTGACTTTTGAAATTATTAATTCAATTTTAAATAATTTATCAGAATAGTTTAATAACTAAAAGAATAAGAATAAGGAAATGGTGGGAGAGGAAAACATCTTGCTAGATTTTCTATTTAAAATCGTGTTCAAAACTGAAAAGAACAATGTTAAGCGCTTGAATGGCAGAACTTTCAATTTAAACTAGAAAATCACTGTAGTGATTTTTTTTTCAGGACCACAGTAAATTTTATGAACATGAAAACAAGTTTCTTTGGAGACTTGATCTATTTTATAAAGTTACTTAAGAAGATTTTAAGGGAATTTCCTGATGAATATAATTAATAGAAGAAAAATGACATCGATATTGTGACTCAGCCGTGTTTTTTAGCCCATGAATTCTCTAAATGTCCTGACATTTATTACCTTAGAAGAATATTCACTTTATCATTATTTATTCATAATGCCAAAGAAAATTTTCAATATATGCACTGCAAAACATTTCGTATTATTGAAAATGGCATATGACTTCTAACGGGGTAATGTAAACAGAGTAAATCAGAGTTACTAGGAACTAAAGTCATGGCCAGTGTAGGCAGGAGCAGTATCTGGAAATTTAGAGGTTACAGAAATATGGCAGTGAAAGGCAAGGAGTGGGAAAGGCAGATATTCGTGCTACTAATAGAGCCATGAATCTCAGAATTGTAATAATACTGTTGAGAGGAAAATGGAAATTGCAACAAAAGGCACTAAAGATTACCATTCTTCTGAAAGAATGGCAGCAGAAATACCTATGGAGTTACCACATAGAAGGGCAACGGATGTATATTTATGCTGCCCTCCCTTTTCATTCTCCCTATCTACCTCATGTATGAACATAGATACATTTAAAACCATACTAATCCCTATAAAAGTGCTCAGTGAAACAAATGATGACATTATTGTTACTTGCAGACTATTACAGAAAGAAAAAGAAGATTTTAGGGGAGGGAGCTGAAAGACTATTTTGCATTTAGAGATAAGTTCTTACTAATCAATTTCACAGGAGAAGTAGTTACATTTTAGTTTTATAATGGAAATTCTAAAATATCAATAAAATAAAATAAATCTCCAACCCAGCCATAGAAATGAGAGTCATCAAGCTAGATAAGTCGTGAATAAATAAGAGTAGTGAACGTATAGAGTTTCAGTGTTCATATCTCACAATGCACTTGATTTCCTTCTTGCTCAGTTACTCAAAACTCTTATTATACAATTAGGAAATATTAATTTACCTACAATACACCAAGGACTACAAAGCTGGTAGTTTTTTGATGGTTTATAACTTTTGGCAAAGAAAGGCAAATATAATTCATCATGAGGCCTACATGCAAATAAAACTTTATTTTGCCATATGGGATAAGAAATTAGTGTATGAAGAAATTCTGAGAAGGACATAATAAAGTGCAGAGGAATTTAGAGAATGAACGAATGAACTGCTTTCACTAAGATGTTAGAAACGGTGACCTAAACCAGGTCACCTCTGGAAAATCCTTGAAATATTTGGGGTTCATTGAAATGGAAGTAGGTCAAGATAGAAGCTGCCTCTGCTTAGAAATGTAGTTTCCTTCCTTTGGTATTTCTGGAAGTTTAAGAAGGAAACACAGATTCAGGAAGATAAATAACACTCATAGTCTGCGTGTCCACAATAATTTTCACCAAATTTAATGACCTTTCACATGATAATCAAAAACTGATGAGCAATTAAAATGCCCCATGCAGATGGCAAATAACTATTCTACTGCCATCAACAGATTTAAGATTATCCATGTACGAGATGATGAGTGTCTGTTTTCATATAATGTTTTCCTACTAAATTTTAGCATTATTTTAGTTAAATGTATCTTTCTTAATTTCCCAGCTGGCTGAATGGAAGGAATTGCAACTTTTCCTCTAAAGGTGAAGCCCATTCTGACACACAGCCAATCCTAACCAAAGCAAAAAAAAAAAAAAAAAAAAAAATTGGAATTAATTTAAGATGGCAGCTGAGATCAAGAATCAGTGTGCAGTGGCTTTGGTGATGTGCCCGCTCAATTGCAATGTATAAAACTTGGCTTACGTTTCAGTTTCCAGTTTAATATTTTGTTGGAACCTGCCAAAATTTGAAATGGTTTCCCACTCTTGGCCTTCTATACTTGATTACTTTAATTGGGACCAGATGATAATTTTAAGTAAACAGGTAAACACTGGTGAAATAATTTCCCTATGAAATTTTCCCAATCAAATGTCAAGACATCATCTGAGCTGTTTCTACTGTTTTCCTGAAAATGAAATTGTTCAACTATCTAAATGGTTGCCATATAAAAACACACTCAGAGAAAAGGAGACATTATCAAAAAATGGGGAGAACACCTCTATCCCTAAATCTACAAATGTCTTAAAATACAAAAAGGCTAGTGAAAAAGCAAAGATAATTTTCTTCAATAAAAGTACCTTCCAGTGAGGACTACATTATCTCTACCAGGCTATTAACAAAGATGCAACCAGATACGAGACATTTTCATCACTACAAGGATCCTCCACTTATTTCTACAGCCATCCACACTAACCTCCCACCTCCATTACTGACCTAATTTTGGAAACCACCAGTAAGTTCCCTATTTCTATAATTTTGTGATATACATAATGAAATCAGAGTATAATTTTTGAGAATTTTTTTTCAGCCTGATTATCTAGTACTTCACTCAGGATGGTTCATATTGCTAAGTAGAATTCCATTGTGTGCATGCATCATTCTTCTGTCCATTCATCCACAGAAGACAAGTAGGCTCGTCCCAAACTGGGGCCATTATGAATAAAGATCCTATAAAAATTTGCGTGCAGTTTCACTATGAGAACATAATGCTAAACATTGTCATTTGTTTATTTGTAGTCTGCATGCCTTCTTCAGTGAGGAACCTGTTTATATGTGTTCAGTGAGGAACCTGTGTTATATTTCAACTGTTTTTTATCAGAGTCTTGACAACTGTATTGGTTTGCTAGGGTTACTATAACAAAGAATCAGGCTGGGTGGGTTAACCAGCATAGATTTATTTTCTCAGATTTCTTGAGATCATAAGATTAAGATATCAACTGATTTGGATTGTTTTGATGCATCTCTCCTTTGTTTGAACATAGCTGATTTCTCTCCTCATGTCTTTATAAGATCTTCCCTCCATATGGATTTGTATTCTAATTTTCCTTTCCACAAGAAGGAAAGGAAAGGTGGTATTGAGTTAGAACCCACCCTCATCAGCTCATTTTAATTTAATTGCTCTTGAAAGATATTAGCCAAATATAGTCACATTCTAAATTACTGGGGTTGGGATTTCAGTGCATAAATGTTGGAATGACACAGTTTGGACCACAGCAAGTGTTCACTTTATGCTCTAGATACTGAGAGTTATGTTTATGGGATATCAGTTTGAACAGGAGAACTTCTCTATTGTGGGTAGGATTACTGCCCTCAGGAAAGAAGAATCGTATGATATTTAGCCAACTTCCTCCTCTGCTCTTCTATCATACAAGGACACAGTACTGACCAGTCTTTTGCCTTCCATCATCTGCCATGACAGGATGCAAAAGAAAGTCCTCACCAGATGAGAGAGGGCTTTTGTTTCAGGCTGTTCAGTATCTGGAAAACTGAGAAAATAAATTCTGGAGGTTTGTTTGTACACTTGGTTTTTGAGGCAAGGTCTAGCTATATAGTTCAGGCTGGTCTTGAACTCACTATGTTGACCAGGCTGACCTTGAACTCAAGGCAATCCTCCTGCCTCAATAAGCACTTGCACCACCATGCTTGGAAATTCATTTTCTTTTTCTTTTTTTAAATAAATTATTCAGTCTCAGATATGCATTGTAGGAAGACAAACTAAAGAACTAGTTCTTTGTTAGATAAGTGGTTTGCAGATTTTTCTCCCCATATGTAGTTTGCCTTTTATCCTCATAACAGACTTTTTCAAAGTTCTAATGTATTCAGGATAAAACAGGCATGACGGCACACACCTGTAATCCCAGCACTCAGGAGGCTGAGGCAGGAGGAGCACTGAGAGTTAGAGGACAGCCGGGGCTACATAAGTGAGTTCAAGACCAGCAGGCTGTCTCAAAAATCAAACAAAAAATATGTTCAGGGCAATAGTGAAAAAATGAGTGATTTTGTCTTAAGACTGAGAATAAGATGAAATGAATAAAAATTGTAAAGTGAAAATTGCATTTTATCTCTAATTTTAGAAAGAGTTTACTCACTATTTAATGTAATCTTAACTGTAAATTCTTTGAAGTTGCTCTTTATCAAGGTGAAAAAAATATATCTATATACTTAGGGGGTGCCTTGATAGTTTTTAGCCTGAATAAATTTGAACTTTGAAAATAATTTCCTACCTGAATTGATACAAATATGTGAATTCTTCTCTAGTTTAACAAAGTAAGTTATACTGATTTCCAAATATTGAACAACCCTTCCACCTTTAACATAAACCCTATTCAAAAATTTTTAAAATTGTTGAATTCATTTGCACATTGTTTTTAAAAATTTATAAGAATATTGCCCAGTGCACTTCCATTTTTGCTCTTTGCTTTACAGTCAAGATAACATTAACTTCTCTATATTGCCCTACTTTCTTGTTTTTTTGAAGACCTTCCATACAACTGTGTTAATTCCTAAATACCTTGGCAGAATTTCCATGTGAAACAATGTGAGGAAGTTTATTTGTCTTATTTTTAAGATTTAAAATCACAAATCTAATTTCCCAGAAAGTTAAAGATTATTGAAATTATCTGTGTCATCCCAGGAAAATTTAATTTGTCTTTTTGAGGAAGTGGTCCATTTTGACTAAGTTGTCAAATATATGATATAGAATTTTTCAAACTACTTCCTTATTAACATTGTGATGTCTGCAAAGAATGTAGTTACATACTATGTTCTATTTCTACTGGAGATTTTTTTCCTCACAATTTTAGCACTATTTTTCATTGATTCTCTCCACTCTTTATTATAATTGTTTAATCATAACAATTGTCTTCCATGCATTCAGATGTCATGTATTTTTTTTTTGTAAATTCACTTCTGTCTTCTTAGTTCCTATTTCAAAGTTTGAACTGAATCTTGTAGACAGCATAAATTTGATTCAAAGTCACCATGATATGTTTTACTACTTCTAATTGTTCACTTTATTTCTTTTTGTTTCTGTTTTTTCTTTCTTTCCATGATTTATTTGATTATCTTTTTATTTATCCCTACTGATACAGGTGTAGATATTGATACATATATCTAATCTTTTATGTAACACTAGTGGTTGTTCCAAGTGTTATACAAGATATGCATGATTTATCACAGTCTGTTAGTTTATTATTCCGATTTATGTAATTTTAATTCATTTAGAACTCAATTGTCTGAAATGTGTGCTTTAGGTGCAACTTAGGACTACATCAGACAGTGTCACAGAATTTCCTCAATAGACCAATACAATTTAGAATGCTTTGTTACCCGCACTTTCCTGAGTGTACTTTTTCTTCTGACATTTCAAAGCTCTTTCTCTTATAGTTTCCTTTTAGTCCCTAACATTTGCTTGAGCTTCTTATTAGGGTAGGACTGTTAGCAACAGAACCGATTGTTTTACCTTCACCTGAAAAATATTTTGATTTCTTTTTATTGCTGTCAGAAACTTTCTCTGACTGTTGGTTCATAGATTGTCAGTTCTCATTGTTTGGTTTCAGAACCCGAAACATTTTGCAACGCTTCATTCTGGCATCTGTGGTTTCACATACTTGCTGTCCTTTAGTTTGCTATACCACACCCCACCACCACCCTGCCATATAAAACATCATTCATATCTGGCTGCTCTTTTAGCTTTTGTTGTTAATTTTCAGAAATTTAATTACAATTTGTCCTGGAATGAATTTGTCTGGATTTTTTGCTGTTTGAGAAATGTTTCTTAAATCTACATTTTCATTTATTTTCACAAATCTGTGAATGGGTTCTGCCCTTATTTCTTTGGTTACTTTTTCAACTTTGTTCACTTTATCCTTTTCTTCTATGACTTACATGTTATAAATTTTAGTTCTGTTGTTATAGCTCAGATTCAGACTTTTCATCTACCTGCTTTGTTTTTCAGATGGAGTAAGATTGATAGTTCTGTTTTAGCATTTTCTGATGCTTTCCTTTATTGCCTCACCTGCTGTCATTTACTGAGCTTTTTATCTTGATTATTATATTTTTCAGCTCTAAACTTTCTAAGGTTATTCTTTATAAATTCCATTTCACATTTCATTTCTTTGCTTAAGCTTTATTTTAAAACATTCTTTTAAACTACTCATGTGCTATGCTTTATATCTGGATGGTCCCCCCAAAGCCTTATGAATTCATAGGTGGAGGTTTTGGTAGGTGACTGCATAATGGGGGTGTGATACTTATCAGTGGATTAGTCCATTATTTAATGAGTGTATAGCTAAATATGATGTTGAGATGAAGCCTGATTGGAGTTAGTCACTGGAGGCATGATCTGAAAGGGTGTGTTTACTTCCCCCATCACTTGTACTCCTATGCTGTATTGGCTGCCCTGGAGGCAGCAGATTTAGGATTAAAACTTCTATAGACTATGAGTCAAAAAACACTGCTCCTCCCTTAAATTGTGGGTGTTGGATATTTTTGTGGCAGCAATGAAGAAAGAAACTAAGACAGATTTTAAATACTTGCTGGTACAGTTGTGTTATGAATGCTTCAAAATTCTTGTTAAGTAATTTAGTAAGTATCTCTCATTTGAGTTTGGGCAGCTATTAATTAATTACCTTTTTCTCATTCAATTTGAAATCTTCGTATTCTTCGTATAACAAAAGTTCTTTTAAATTTTTTTTAAAGTATCTTTGTCATGTTGCGATACAGGAGGCCAGTCCTTATGTATGCCTCCTTTGTTAAAAAAGATGAATTTCTCTGACACTGTTCAGGAATGAGAGGAAGGGTGCTGCTTCATTGCTACCAGGTAAAATCAGAAGTCCAGATTCCCCTACTTGATCTCAGTGGCTGAGAAGTGGGATGATTCCCTAATAGGGTGGGGCTATTCTGGTTGTTATGTGGTCTTCTCATGCTACAGTGAGAGTTAAAATTACTGTGCAGTGATACTTAAAGTCCCAGGTCTTCTCTCCACCTACTTTGAACACCCCTATTGTAAGGATGACAGAGGGCTTCATTATTACTAGTAAAGTGGAACTCAAGGCTCCCTTAGGGCTTCCACTGCCACTTGTCTGGGGGTAAAAGTGCTCACAAGAAACTGGCTCTCTATCCGGTTGTCTCTCACACATGCTCTGAAAGACTGTATGACTGCTTCCCTAATATGGCAGTCAACAACCCACCAACCGTGATAGAATAAGAGAGATACAGCACTATTACTTGGGGTCTGGATGAAGTCAGGTTAATGTTTCAAACTATTTGGCCTTGGTACCATTCCCTTTGTGAGCACTGGCTACGTACAGCAGGCTTTTTAGTGAATTTTTGTCTGTAGCTGTTAGTTCACAGTTTGTTGTCCTTTCCATCCATAATTTTACAATGCAAAAAGAAAATCAAGGAACTTGCTTTGTCATCTTTTCTGAGGTGCAAACATCCTCATTCAGGGTACTTACATCTTCTCACCTTTTAGAGTCATTCAATGCTTTTTGTATTTAAAATAAAAGGTCTTCATTTTACTTTGTGAGAAGGATAGGGAAAAATGTATCTACTCTGTTATGGCTTATGCTTAGATGGCCTCTCAAAACCTCATGCAGGCATAGGTGGGGCTTTGTCAGAGATGGCTGGATTCAGAGTGTGTGAGGCTGGAACTGACTCATGGTGCAATGCTAGGCTAAAGGGTGTGAGTACTAGTCACCCTAAGTAGTCTGGATAAAATATAAGGAATAGAAAGAGTTGTAGCCTTCCCTTGTTGCTTTTGCTACCTTCTGTTCACCATGAACTGTTTCTCTTCTGCAGTGTCACCCTACTTTGGAGCCAGTTGACTATGGACTTAAACCTTTACCAACTGTGAGCTAAATCAACCTTTCTTCCCATAACTTTGGGCATTTTGTCTCAGCAATGAGAGAAAAGTAACTACGGCAGACTCTATCATCCCATAATGAGACTTTTTTTTTTACTAGTTGAAAAAGAATGTCAGAGATTGATCTTTAAGAAATAATCATAAAAAATATTCAGATTATAATAAAAGATTGTTCATCACAAAGGTGTCAGTAATGTCAAAAAAGTATCCAGAAATTTGAAACTTATCAATTGATTATGATTGTATTGCCTATGATCATTTCCTGGCAATTCTGCAGTCATTAAAGTTTAGTCTCTATTCATACTCTTTTCTACCAGCACTCATTTCTCCTATCTTACATATAAACATATCGCATTTATCTTAGATGTATGCTCAATTTTTAAGCATTATTATCAAAGAAAAAATTCTGAAATACTCAAAGAAAGTTGTCAACCTGACATAAGATAATATTTGTAAATTGAAAAGAGCTGGCTTGTTTGTTGAATTATGATATTAGAAAATTGTGGGTATTTTCTTGGCTTGTTGGGTTCCCAGTAGCACTATAATGATGAAAATTAATATGTTTTGTTTCCCTAAAGAATATCATTTCTGCTATTTCTTCATTCTAAGCCAGAAAAAGTCAGAGAAAAAGAAATGCAATTTGTCAATGTGACTCTGTGGAATATGCTTAGCATCCTAAATTCTTACATTAGCTTTTTCTCTTCAGTTCCATTTATAGTATTTCAAAACTGTTGAGAAATTATTCCCTCAAAGAAAATAAATTCATATTCTTAATAGCTATACTCAGATAAGGATGCTAATCTATGCCTTACAGAATTATTCTAAAGATAAAATGAGCTGTCTTGTCTCTCCAATTACCCTGAAAACTCTTTGAGAATAAGAATCTTGTCTTCTGCTTCATTTTCCTTTACACCATTCAGGCATAACATTTTCTCTTCATAAAAGGGTTGGAAAATTGTCGTCAACCAATTCCTGAACTGGTGTAGCATTGGCAAAGTATAAAATTCATGGGGGAAGGCAAATTTCCAAATCTAGCCTGCTCAAGTCATCCTTGTTCTCCGGAGGGGAGAAAAAACCTAAGACATAGTTGTGAAGTTCATCGTACACAGGCACAAACTTACTGGAAGGTTGGCAATCATTAACAGGATAAAAACAAAAAAAAAGCTTCTGCTATAATCTAAAGGTTTAAATCCCTCTAAAATCCATATTTTGAAATCTAATCCCAGTGCAATGGTATGAAGAGATAGAACATACAGTGCAGAGATTGATTATGTCATTAAGTACAGTCCTCGTGGAAGTTCTCAGAAGTTATTATATTCATAAACAAGACTTTTTTTGGACAAAAATGTTCTCACATGTTTGTGTCCTCAGTTTATACAACTGAGATCTTTTGTAAACATTTTAGTGGAGAACATATTTTAACATGTCCTAGATTGGCACTGTCCTCAGGTACATAGGAAAAATAAAAATAAATTATTCTGAAGACTTCAACAAATGGTTTAAAATCACAAACCTCATCATGAAAACAAATTTAATGATAAGGAAAAAAAACAGTCCAATGGTGTGCAAAACACAAAATATTGTTTACTTAACTTGAAATATAGGCTATCAGACGCAGAATATAAAATAAAATTTAACCTAATAATACATATGGAAGTGGATACTCAAAGCAAGATCAGAAAGAGACTACACAGCAGGATTAAGGAAATCAGGCATGGTGCAGGGCCCCTTGTCCTGGCTGTTTCAGAGAGTGAGCTGAGAGGGTCACAGGTGCTCAGGAGTGAGCCTGGGGAACATAATGAGACCCTCATAAATAAATGAATAAGTAAACAAACATGACCAAGTAAACTGTTAGCTAAAAACCAAAAAGGTCAAATATATAAAAGCTAAATATATTGAACAACTTGTTCCAAAAGCAAAAGAAAAAAATAAGACTGATTATATATTTGATAAATTGAAAAATGTTTCCTTGAAAAAGTAGTTCAGAAAAAAAAGTAAAGTTACAGAGATAGTGAAAAAGGTTAGCTTCCCTTTTTTAATTCTAGAAGAAAAAATACAGAAAAATATTAACCATATGTAATAAAATATGATTATCAGGAAGCACGCAAAGAGGCAAAAAGAAGAAAAAATATATTATCGGTAGAAAGAAAAGAATGACATTCTGAGAATGTAGAGACTGATGTTCAAATGACGTTACAATCATTGACATGGAAGGTTGTGATTTATCTGTTAAGATTCTAAGTTATTCCTCAGGAAAAAACATATACACTGAAAAATTATTGTTGTCAACTGAAATCTAGAAACTTGTTTGCTAACAGTACTATCAGTATAATCATATAAAAATTTGATGACAACTTTCAAAATATATAGCACAAAAGAACAAATTTTACAAATTGATTCAATCCAAGAAGACAAAAAAAAGATAATAACAATGGAAAAATATGCAAAGAAAACAAAATAAATAACAAGATTAGTATAAATGCTGCTATGGATTGAATACATCTCCTAACAGTTCATGTGTGAGAAAATCAAAAAGGGACAGACTTAAAATCAAACAAGAAGTAAACATACAAAATATACCTGACAAAACTAAAACAAAATACTGAAACCAAAATTATAATGGTAGCGATTTTAGAGAAACAACCTGTATTTCACGGAAGTGATATCTTATAGAGATAAAGATAAATAATTTTTCAGGAAGATGGATAGATCTGGAGACCTTCATGCTGAGTGAAAAAGACCAGATTCAGAAAAATAAATATGGTACAGTCCCTTTTAGAGTCTGATATATAGACTTTAAAAGAGAAGTTAGAAGGGAGACTGTCAGGAGACAGGAGAAAGGGAATAAGAAAGGAGGTGAGGAGTGTGAAAAGCAAGAAATGGGGCAAAAGATAAGAGGAAAATAGACTGTATTCATGCATGTGCACATCTGGCAAATGTGCATAGTTCATAAAATAACAGTAAAAAATTTTTAAAAGATAAATCCAGCTGCATTTGGTAGCACATGCCAGTGATTCCAGCACTCTACAAGGCTAAGGCACAAAGATCCAACTTTGAGCCAAACCGGGCAGCTCATTCTCCATCTCAGAATGAGTTAATGGCTAAGTACACTATACACAAGAAATGTGTTGTGTAAAGCAACAGATACGGATTTTTTCCTACTATGCCACTGCAGGTCCTGGTCAAATGAGATGTTTACTGTAAGAAATCTCATTTTTCTACATATTTTGCAAAGATCCAGGAAGTTACTTATTAATTAGGACCCCTGAGATTTTATGTTTACTTTCAGGAGTTATAAAAATTTAACATGAAATCAAGCAAAACCAGCTAGAGCTGGCTAATATAAACACTTCCACGGTTATAAATGAAGTACTTTCTAATCTTCATTAGATTCCTCTATAAGTGTATTTCCATTCACTGAAACCAAGGTTGTATTCTGAAGAACGATGTTTATAAAATGCAGATTTGTCCTGCTTTGCTACAAACAGGAGATTCCAAATGAAGGAAATGATATGAAGAAAATAAGTTCTAGAGGCAGAAAAAGTATTCAGTTTATTAATCTCCTTAAAATAAGATTTTTGTATTACTAGATTCAGGAATTATGCTTCTGAAATAAGCTGTGAAAGTCTATAATAGTGGTAAATACAAATAAACTGTATATTCCGTCTATATTCAGTCTAAATCATTTTTCAGAGTAACTTAATTGACCTTCAAAGGAAACAGGTAACCATTAGCAGTAAACCCAATTTTAACCTAGTTTCTCCAACTTCCTTTGGAATATCAGCTTCTAAGAAATTGCTGTAAAAGGCCAAACTCAGAAGTTTGGTTCCTAACATTGCAATCAAACTTTCAAACTTTAATAAAAGTAAGTTAGATAGTTATTTATTTTTTAAAAAAAAAAGTTGTATAGTAAATGGTAAATAAATCAATGTAAACACTTTCTAAATTAATTTAAAGACTTATAATTGGTTACATAACTGGAAAAGGCAATGGTAGAGCTGATTTACCACTCTTCAAAGTGTAAGGTGAAGAGGAGGAAAGTGGAGGGAGAAAGGAAGATCACTTAAAAATACTATGCAAGAATTTTCAATTCTGTATTAGGAAAAAGTTTGCTAGGGTAAGAGATGGTGACCACTCTTCAATGTTGTCAGAGAGGAGAAAAAAATGTCTGCCACACACATTGCCAACCACAAACTGGGTTTTGTTTTTGTTTTGTTTTCCTTTCACCTCTCAGTTCTACTGATATAAGGAAATAATGTAACGGCCAACCTGCTAAAGGTCATATACACTGAGTTCATGTTCCCCAAAATCAAAGAATGAATTCTAAGAAAGAACGGAAGTTAAGAAAAAACTATCGAGAGAGATGGCTCCCAAAAGACAGGAGGGAACACAGAATTGGGCTGCCAAGGAACCCCCTTCCCAAAGGAAGTTTTATAGAGCAAAATCATGAGGCGAGTACAAAATCATGAGGTGAGTACAATGTGGATCAAAACTATGATCAACCAATAAGATCACAAGTGTAGCAAGTTAGGTAATATGGACCTAACGGAGTGTGAGTTAAACATCTTTACTTAGCTGCTTAGCCATAATCAATTTGTTTAGCCAGTTTTAAAAACTCCAGCCCCTACACACTTGCAGCAGTCCTCAGCTGCTTAGTCTCCTTCTCACAGCTAGGCAGTCACATTTACACCAGAATATACAATAATGATCCTGTGCCAATAACAACCTTGCTTAGATAAATTTAGTACACCAGCCAGCACTGAGCTTGGCTACTGAAGTTATTTACATTTGCATATCAGAAGACACTCTTATGCTGGAGCTTGGTAGACACAGCAGTGCCCACTACCCCAATTCCCTTCTCTTCACAATCTGAACCAAAATACTGCCACCTTGCACTTTCATGTTTTTCTACAGAATCCCAAAGAATTTCCCAGAAAAATAAATAAAAGAGAGTCAGAAGGCATGTTACAGCAGATTATGGGATTTCATGCAGGTTTCCAGGTTCTTGCATGCAACAAACAAAGAATTGGATGTAGTAGGTAAGGGCAAAGAAACAGCAGCAAAGTTTATTAAAGAGACAATGAGATGGGCCATTAGGATGTGGCAAAGCTGGCAGGGGAAGTAGGCTTGACCCATTAATTACAAGATTCAGGACACATGCACAGAACACTTTCCAAAGCCATCATGTGAACTTCTGAGAACTAAAGCAGATTTTCAATAGCATGGCCTAGACCTGACCTCATCCTCAGTCATGAGAATCCAGCACTGTCTCTCAGCACCCGGATATAGAAGCTCTCACCAGACATTCAGACAGCATAAAAGGGGAAGTAAGCCTTTAAAAAGCTTGCTAATGTGACTTCCCTCTCCGAGACATGGCATTACTTTTAGCTTGCTTTTATCTACTTCTTGTCTTGTTCTGTCCAGATGGTATCTCCAAAATCCCTCACCTTTCACTTCTCAAATAAACTTTTGGCACTATTTTGGCTTGACTTGTCTGATTCATTGTTCAAAATGAAAAGAACCCGGAATCTAACTGAAAAAGGAGAAGTGAGTAACCCAGAATCTGGTAACATTTAGTTGGCAGACCACTTAGAAGCAGCCTACCTGATAACAGAATCATGTGCAAAATGAGTGGGCTCCCACTGCTACAGGAATGGCATGAGAACAGAGGCAAAAGGGTGTAGGGCTTCAAAGGTTGCTCCTGCCTGAAAGTATCCCCCATTAGGGTTCTCTAAGACTGTGATGAACAACATGATTGACAGGATGCTGAGTCATGGCCTCTGCATCTATTCTGAATGTTCTTTCCCATAATTCATTCTGTTATAATTGTATGTATAGGATGTGGTCCATTTTCATGGACTTTCAATGAGTTACAGGGAAAGAAAGGTTATTGTAAGGTATCTAGTGTATATACGTCTTGGTTTGGAATTCTTGAAATTTTCCACAGCAGGTTTAGGGTCTTAGTTATCTCTCTCATATTACAAGTCTTGGGAGGAGGTTGAAGGTTGGCCCTAGGGCATCATCCAGGTTCAGATGAGCCTGTGGAGTGGTCCCCTAGTGAGTGGAGGGGAGATGTCTGAAGTCCCCAACTGTACTGTCCATATCACCAAGACATATATTTAAGAAGTTTCTGGAATACACACACACACACACACATTTCTTCAAAAATAGCCAGAAAGGGGAAAAAATGGACCTCAGTGCATCATTAGCAGATATACATATTTGCCATAATGGCAACAAGTAGGTTCCCTCAAGTATTGACACTTCTGTGCATCTTTCTTTTGTGTTTTGATAGGAAAATTTTAGTTCATTAACATTTATTTTGAAATTATTCACTCAGTCTATTTTGGTCAACACGTACTGGCAGAAATGTCCCAAATAGACACAAAAAATAATTGAAAATTTGGGCATGACTTCTTACACATCTACACTTTCCTATCAAAAAGATTTTTGAAGCAAATGGCTAGATAGTATTATTGAGGC
Source organism: Hydrochoerus hydrochaeris (assembly GCA_004027455.1). Taxonomy (NCBI): domain Eukaryota; kingdom Metazoa; phylum Chordata; class Mammalia; order Rodentia; family Hydrochaeridae; genus Hydrochoerus; species Hydrochoerus hydrochaeris. Next base: position 158,058 of record PVLA01000427.1, on the reverse strand, counting down.
AAGTACTAACAAATATAAATATTAACTGGAAGAGATTTACTTCTGAAACAATGTCAGCAGCCCCAAGTCTCATTCAATTATGGATGCGACCAAATCTAGTGTTTGTGATTGGTTCATTGTCTAGTGCTTGGATTGATGGCGTGAGTGTTTCACCTGCCCAGGGGTGGAGCCAGTTTACCGTGTAATGGCAGGAAGGAGTGGGTCTCTCTCCTTTGCCAGTTAGCGCTTTTGCTTTTGCTGTTTGCAGCTTCCACGAATGGCTGTCCTTCCATACCATGCTGCCTCACAGCCAGCTGAGTATGAACTGAAACCTCCAACCTGTAAGAAATAAACCTTTCCTTCCTTCATTTTGGGTGTTGGGCATTTTGTCTCAGCAATGAAAATGAAAAGTAACTAAGATGTGTGGCAATAGATTTGGGGCCAGATAGTGTTGGGAAAAAGTCTCCAAACACAAATCATCATTGCTAGAATGAACAGACAGCAACAGGAATGAACAAGGCAAAGTTTAAAGTTTGCTTCTTCAGAAGGTCACAAGCATAAGGCAGCAGGCAAGCTTGGTAGTGGGGAAGGGAGATTTTTAAACCCTAACGCATGGGAAGCAACTACCCCTTAAATTCACTGCCTTAATTCAAAGATTTACAACCCTAATTCAAAGATTACAACCAGAGTTTGCTGGGCTAAGCCAAGCAAGGGGAGGATCTGAAAGGCAGCTGAAGGGATGGAGAAGCAGGAGGCAGAGGGTTTGAGGATCTGTAATTCCTTGGTTATTGATAAACTATCTTTGTTTAGTAGCTGTTCCCAGAATTTAGGCATTTCCCATAGTTTAATGTGTTCAGGAGGGGTATCTGAGGGGACTGTAGATTAAGGTGAAGACACTCCTATTTGTATGTTTCAATAAAAAAGACCTTGTTTCTTACGCTAGCAATCAACACGGAAAGTGTTATAGAGGCGGAAAAATGGTGAGAACTCTAGTGAGAAACTGAAAAAGTCATACTGTATGTTATATAGAAGAAAAGCATTTAATAAAAATATATGCTACTATCTGAAAATTGGAATACAAGAGAAATAAAAATATTTTAAAAGATTGTGTGTTTTTCTTTCAATATTTTAATTTGATAAGAAATTATAAGAAAGAGATGTAGGGAAGAAATAAACTGGTTTGTAAAAAAAATTTAGCACGTGTGTGTGTAACAGGGCTCTTTGGAAATTGTCTTTTCCTCCCTTTGAAGGAGCACTCAGCCCTGGCCTTAACTGAGTCCATTTTGTTTTTCTAAGCTGTTCTCTTTTTGTGTTATTTCACCTTGCCAGTTGCTCTCAAATTCCAGGAAGACTGAGTGTTGCAGAGTCATCTAAAGTTGAGAGCCAGAACTGCTCCCCAGTAGTGATGATTTCTCTGACTCCAGTGGAAGCCCAACAGTATGATCATGAGTGTACCAGACTCTTGGTTTCACAAACATCGAAGAATGAAGTTGCAAACCACCCCTCCCCCAAAAAAAGAAGTTAGGAAAGTTTTATTGGAAATAAGGAGAAGGAAGATATCTTCCGCATTTCCAGGAGGATGCCAAGTGAGTTTCCAGGCAGCCCCTCAGTCTAGAGCCACTGATAGGTACGCAGAGCTCAGGAATTGCTTAGCTGTTTAGTGGACCTTATCACAGGTATCTCAGTGACATTAGAAAAACAACCCATTGGACTTCAGTCTCTGTAACCCAGTTGTTTCACATAGTGTTTATGGGAAACTGGGATCTTAGAAATAAAGCTGGTTGTTCTATACAATATTTTCTCAGAATTCAGGAACTTAGTAGAGAGTGGCTATTATCTGTCTTTAGGAGGTGATGGACTATAACCTTTGTTAGAGAGATATTTCACTGTATTTTAAATTCTTCAAAACCTAGGAGCTTAGTCCATGGTGGCATCTCTCTTTAGAAGGAAGAGGCTTCATTTCATGTCACAGAAAGCTTGTTCTTGGTCTAGACTTAGTTCACTATCTTTCCTTATTTTAATTGCCATCAATAGAGCTGATTACTCAACCAGCACAGCTCCCTTGGGCCCTTGTCCTAGCTAGCTGCCTCACTCAGCGATGTAGTTTTTCCACAGCAGTACTCCACGAAAGCAGACCTGGGATAACAATAAACCACCCCATCTCTTTACTATACTACTATTCATATGGGTCCGTACTTTCTCCCCCACCCCACTACACTTGTCCTCCCCCTATATAGAGAAAGCAGATCTCGTTTAACCTCTGTTCTTCCATGTGCAGCCACACTGTGAATAAACTCCTGATTTCACGGCCACTCATTTCCTATTTGGTCTTTTGGGGGAAAGGACTAAACCTGGGTTTTTTGAGATTCCTGGAGTCACACTGTCAACCAAGACCTCAGTCACATACAAGAGGCCTACTCATTTCTGGATTAAAAGGCAGAGTTATTTTCTTATAACTTAAGAGAAAATTTTAGAAGGTTACCAGTAAAACGGGGCTTTGGGGTAGAAGATCAAGCGTGGGCTGGGAACATGCCTTGTGCTTCATAAACACTTCACCTGTCATTTTAGTTTGGCAGCAGCTCAAAACTTTATGAAATTTCTATTATTGGAGGTCTTTATTGGTTTTATAACGTTTTCTATTCACTTTTTCTGTTTTTTGTTTTTGCTTTGTTTCATTTTGTTTTTTGTTACAGGATCTGGTTCTGTAGTTTAGTCTGGCTATGGTTCAGGCCGGCCTTGAATTTACTATGTTGCCCAGGCAGACCTGGGACTCACCGCGTTCCTCCTGTCTCAGCTTCCCTGAGTCCTGGGATTATAGGTCTATGCCACTAGGACAAGCTTCCATTCACTGTCACAGAGGACACAAAAGCAGTCATATTAGTTTCCTAGGATTGGCATAATGAATTATTAAAGGCTGGTGGCTTAACACAATAAGAATTTACTCCAATAATTTGGATCCTAGAACTCCAAAATCAAGGTTTTGGCTATTCTATGTTCCCTCTGAGGGCTCTTCGAAAGAATTGTAAGCTTATGAAGTTGTGAAGCCTCCTGGCAATCTTTGGCATTCCTTGGCTTGTCATGATATAGGAGAAATATAACTCCCCAACCTGTTAATGTCAGATTTGCCAAGTTCATGTCCTCCAAAATCAAAGAAGGAATCCCAAAGGACAGTGGAAATGTTTATTGAAAGATAGCTCCTGAGAGGCAGGGGAGATCCTGGAAGAGGGTTGCCACTGAGGGCCTTGTTCGTGGATAGTTTATACAACAAAGTCGCAATGTGAGTACAACATGGGTCAAGCTACAGTCAACCTATAGAATAACAAATAGAGCTGATTAGTTGACACTGATCCAATAGGGAAGCAGGCCACATATTAAGGGAATGTGGCTGACATCCTTAACTTTGGCTTGACTACGACTGCTAAAACAGGAACATTTTGGGAAGGTATAGCTCCAGGTATTTTGGTCACCCACCTAGATATCTGAGTGTTTGGATTTAATAGACTGGGTGGTACTAATTACAGTATAGTCTCAATTCTGCTTCTTCCTTGGGGAAGCATGCAAGGCTAGCCATTATGACTTAATTTTGAGGGCTTGACTTTTTCACATGCACCTCTAGTTACAATTCTTTTTTTCAAATGGAAGAAGAACAAACACGGTGACATAAAATTTCAAAACAACATAATAGATTAACAGTGGTTAATATATTGTGTATTGTTATCTCCAAAGTAGTTGCTTAGATTACAAGATACAGGCATGAAAAAAATGATCAAACAATGAAAGTAAGAACCATTCTCTTTTACAGATTAACAGAGATTAGCAGTTTAATTATCTATTATATATATATTTTTTTCTTTCCCCTTCTTTCTTTTCTCCTTTCCCTCATCCAAGTTGTTCTTTCCTTTTGAGAAGTTTCTTCTCCTTTCACTTTCATAATATCTACTGTACATTTTGGATCCTATTTATTCTTTCAGTTTTTTACAACAGGGAGACAGTATGATGTTCAGATATCTTTATTTTTGCTGATTTTTTTGAAAACCCAGTCTTTCTCTGACTGTATATTAATTTGTATCTAATTTAGCTGCCTATATTAGTAGGAGTATCTCTCCAAAGCATTTGAGCGAATAGCTACCTGTAAACAAATAGTTTGGTGTTTCTAGATCATAAAGCAAATAGAAGACAGATGAGAGATGGTAACAGACAATTTGGCAGTCACCAGAGAACAGAGAGCCTTAAATGCCTAATTAGCAACATGTCATATCTCTTTTAATCAAAAAGAATTATAGAAAAATCCTAAGCAAAATGTCACATAAATATATGTACTTAGCAAGTAAAGTATATATGCAAACATTTTTTACTTCCATGTAGTCCCACTTTTCTTATTTCCACTCATCTCTATGTAAAATAAGTGTGTTTCTCAAATTTGCACAAAAAACACACTTTAGATTTGATTAAGGCATATATCAAATGGGAAACTTTAACAGTTGACAAAGTAGTATACTATGTTTATCCTAAAGAGCCAGAAGAATATTATATAATTTAAATAAGATTATAAGAGTTTATGTATGATGTCTTCCCTAGCATCAAAGTTATGCTTTTTATTCCATCTGTCCTTTCTTGTAAGTGAATGTACATTCATTGCTTTGTGCTTGTTGCTTCATTAGTTTTCTACGTATTCAAGGTTAAACTTGAACATTAATGAGTTTGTATTATCAACCTAGAGAAAAGTCTTTTGATTGTGTCTTTTACATTCAAAGAACAAATTCACTGAGTTACTAAAAAATTCAAATCATCTTGCATTTTGTAACAAAATTTTCATTACAAATACAACTAAAATAATCACAAATATTTTTCTGCACATCACAATGTGACAATGTCACTTTTTTTCCTCCTGTGAAAAAAGATGAGTCACACACCAAAATAGAATTGTTAAAGCACTCCTTTCCTGACTCTCCAGCAAGCTCAATGCAGGTGCAATTGGTCTCTTGTGTTCTCAGAATAAAAGAACTGGCCAGTTAAACTAGGAATGAGCCCACTAAAAGGTCAATTTTTGTCAGGTTTTAAGTTGCAGATATAAAAAATTGGTTCTAACTTACTCAGAATCCATGACATGTTCAAAGAAGTTAATGAAAGAAGATACTGACACCACATTGGTCTCATAACTATCAAGAGAGGAGAGAAGACAAGCAGACTTCTCACACAGAGATGTTTGGTATTACCATGACTTTCTGAACAGTTTTATCTTCTTTAACATTAATGTGTGTGACCACCTCTTCTGGCTAAGATATAAAATATTTAGTTTCTACAGCAGAAAATATATATTCAACAAAGTGCTTTGAATTTTGGCATATTAGAGACATAATTAATACTTTTACAGAATAAAATTTAATCCTTCCTTTGAGAGTGACAACAATATTTAAACTTCTTTCTTGGGCATATGTACATATGTCCACACCTGATTGCATAAATGTGTGTCAGGAAGTTTGTCTGGGACTGATACTTGGAGAGTCATTTTGACATTGATCATTTGATTGAACAAAAAATAAAAACCAACCCTACTTCCTGGAATATTTTATTATTATTATTATTAACAATATCTGAATCCAATAAAGCTATAAGAAGCTTCCATTCAACAATAGACTGAAATAATTAAATCATACTTGAAATTTCCAAGATTTAAAGACCAACCAAACATGAAGAAAGGAAGAGAGCCAAGTACTAACACAGAAATTATGGAAAATCCACAGCATCAAATTAGCTTATGTTCAAATCTGAGCAAACTTATATACAAACTCACAATGAATCAAGGCAGGTCTCTTTCAGTGTAGCACAAGGCAAGATTGGATCAAAATATACAGTAGTTGCTTAACTTTTAAAACTTTATTATAGGAAAAGACAAATTGTCATTATTTCCCCTTGCTTAAAATGTATGCATGCCTCATTCCTGCCACTTTATGAAGTATTTCTGTCAATCCTTTGGTAACTGGCTTTTTAAGGTGTCATCAAGAATACAATGAATGCTTTTGCCACATATCAGCCAATGGAAAGGCAGGCTCATAAAATTATTGCAATATGTCTTCATACACCTTAATCAAAGGATCTTGGCACTTCCCTCAAGTCAAAATGACTGTAAAAGATATGTTTTGAATCAATTCAAGGCAGTAAGGCAGCCATGATAGTACAACTAAAGACACTTTCTGGCATACTTTGAGCACTTTTTATAGTTGTTGGTGATATTTTAACAGACAACATGCATCCTTTTCAACCATATTCATAAAGAAAAGAGATAAAACTTTAATCAGAAATTCTACCTTTGAACTCCAGCCTTCACATTAACTCTATGAACATGTCAGTCACATTTTTTTCAAGTGCTAATGTACTCATTTATAAAATTAAGGAGTAGAGTGAAATGATTTTAAAAGTTTCATCCATCTGTTACTTTCAGCAAATGATTCTAAATGTAGCATAAAATAGTAAATGTGTCTGATTTATTACCATATAATGTTAGTTTTATTTCTTTTGCAATAAATGAACTACAGTATCCTTAAAACCCACAGGAGAGTTCTTATTTGAAAGAAACCCTGCTTTAAAATGTACTCAAGTTCATTCTGTAAGTATTGAATCAATCAGTACATTATTGAGTCAAAAATTCATTTATTTCAACTAACGTTCATTATTAGATATCACTGAAAACCATTCTTACAGGTGACTGTGTTATGGTTTGTGTCTAGCTGTCCCCCTAAAGACTCATGTGGTCTTGAGGAATCTTTCAAAAGTGGCTGAGTCTAGAGTACGTGATTGGTTCATTGTCTAGTGCTGTGATTGGCAGTGCAAGTGCTACCCCTGCCCTGGAGCAGGTAGCATACATACATATAATGGAAGGAAAGAGGCATTCTCCTCCCTTTCGCCTTTTTGCTTTTGTTGCTTTTTGTGTCTGCCACTACCATAAAATGTTGCCCCTCTGCCACACCACTCTGCCTTATAGCCAGTCTAATATGGACTGAAACCTCCACAAACTGTAAATTAAATAAACCTTTTCTTCCTTCATTTTGGGTGTCAGGTATTTTGCCTCTGCAACAAGAGAAAAGATACCAAGACAATATAAAAATAGTATCTACATACTTCCATTGACTGAGAACACATATCCACTAGAGGCTGAATATTCCTTCCTCAAAACATTTGTACTCAACTGTTTTCTTTCATATTGAGCTGACCCTTAGCTTTCTATATATTCTGCTCACTTCTGGATTTAATCTTCTGGAGCACTGTGCACAACTTTAACCTCTCTTCCCTGTGACAACTGAATAGAAAATTTTGAGGTGTCAATCATGTCTTGTATAATTTATCTCCAATTCTCTTCACTGCTCAAATCAGGAGCACCACATATCCCCTTATTACTGTCCTCTGAACATGTTTATATCTCACTTAACATCAAGGTCCAAGCACAGAATTAGTGAGTTGGAGTTAGTGCCAATAAGCTGTTCTCCCTTGCTCTTATTGCATGCAAATTATCAGTAAACTCATTGGTAATTATGTCTTATTGTTTACTCACATCAAGTTTATGAAATCCTAAGCTACAACCTTTTTAAGGATATTCTGCCTAAGCAAAATTTCTTCCTTTTTATGTTTATATGAGGCTTCAACAAGGCAAATGCATTGTTCTCTGATTTATGCTAAGTGCTAGGCAGAGGTAAAAATGAAAATGCTTAATTTCATCTTGAATGTGGGATCTTCTGATTGGGATTCTTCCTCCTTATTTTTTTTAACTGGAAAACTAAGAATTCTTTAGTGTATACCTTCATCAAATACCATTTTTCTCTTTCAACTCTGACACATGGATTATAAAAGAATTGGCAGAGAGTGGAAACTGAAGGCCAGTTTTAGCTAGCTGCTTTCCTGGAAGATAATGGGACATTACACAATAATACATGCAAAAGGTTTGGATGCTTCAGTTGCTGGAAGCACTATAGCATTTTTCTCTTTGAAATGCTTAGAAACATGACAGTCTTAGTAGTTGATGAAACATAAATACATTTTTCCATAAAATAAACATGTTCAGAAAGCTAGAGTGCCAATTATGAGCTCTTCAATGGACAGTGCACCCCTGGACTTCTGATGTGGTGGAATATTTATACACATATGACATGGAAGAGAGAATGCATTACTCTGTCAACAATTTATCACAAAATAAAAAGTAGTACATGAAGAATACTGAACTAGTGATATTTATCAAAGTCTCTTGAAAGATTATGAACTTAAATAAATGTTTTTAAAAAATCTTTTTTTGAACCTTAACAATTGTTTACCTTAAAAGAAGTTTGCTTAACTTTTGACTTTGATATATGACAACCAAATCAACTTTTTTAAGGCAAATGAGAAGTATGATAATCACAAGGAAGCAGCCAAAATGTAGATTATTTTATATAACTTGAAAACCAAGTGTTGTGACAGCCAATATAAAAAGGGCACTTTATTTTTTCCTAACGCGTACTCAGTGACTTGTTTAATTCACATGACACCTGAATTAGAACAGTGATCCTGGCCACAAATGCTCTCCAAAACACTACACTCCAGTTCCCATCTTGGGAAAAATGCACCCTAAACTTTCATTGAAAACAAGAGTTTTCTATAATCTTTATCAAGAGGGCAACTGTTACTTCTTGCCATTAGCACTTGAAAAGGTCTCTTCTAAGGATTGTCTTTTCCCCTCTGTGCTTCAGAACAAATGAGGAATTTATAACATAGTGATAATCTTCTCAAATGACTTGAGGTAATTCTGATCATTTCTCATCTCAAGAATCCTGACTGTCACCATCTACTATGAACATTCTTAGAAGTGGTCAGTTAAAAAGACCAAAGACAGCATTTAGTGGCATTTTGCATTACTTTTGTTTTTATTATTGTCTTTTTCCAGCAGTGCCCATGTAACAGCCAAATTTCTGGGACATTCTCTATTAAAAAGGCAACTCTCATGAACTCCAGGGAACCCTTAATCCTGCAGCTGCAGACATCCTAACCTCCAAGGTCCAAAACTCTCTGGGTACTGGTTCCAGTCATCTGTAATTTACATGTCAACAACTCTAGTACAGTTCATTTAGTCACTAATGTCACAATAAACAAACATTAACTCATTGTACACACAATGGTTCTGATTGCCACTGAATTACCAAATCAAAATTCAGGGCACACTGCCATGCAGGTCCTATTAGGATCAGTAGCCTTGTTCTTTCATTTTGCAATTGTCTTTTTGAAAGGGATTTTGATTGCAAATCTCTATGTGCTCAAAGATATACTTGATTGTGTTTGCTAAGGAGAACCCAGGATCTCAAGCATTGTTAGAAATTCTTTGTTAATTAATAAGATGATAATTCTTCTATACCAAAATCATTTGAGACTCAATATGTATCACAGTGTAGGTCAATGTGTTTAAGTGGATGGGCTTTTCAGTGCTTGTTTATAGGGGTAAGAGTTCCTAAGTCATGGTGAGTATATGCACTCAGAGGTCTGCCATCAATGCTTCTTGTTCATTCATAAGGGAAGGGTAGTATTAATAAATACTGTGATAAATGAAAAAATTCAAGTTGCTTATGGTTAAGAATAGAAAACCTGGAGCCAAAACACATGAATCTTAGTTTCACTTGCACTATCTTACTAGATATGTGACTTTGGAAAACTTATTTAAGCTGGCTATGCATAATTTAATCATCTGTAAAATGGGGATAGTACATTCCAGTGATTGGTGTTTAGTGGATAAGTGTTGTAGCTATAGAGGTACTGTTAAAATTTTATCTTGGCTAGAAGTATAACTTAGCAGGAATGAGGCCCTGGGATCATTCCCTGGCATAGGAAAAAGTTATTTAACATATTTATGAAGAAAGCATAAAATTGATGGAAAGTAATATTGAAGTGTAATGTCAAATTGGCTGTAATATTTTCTAGGTTAACTTTCTATAGAGGTATAAAAATACATCACCATTAGAGTTAATAATGTCGACACATTATCAAATTACACAAACTTATAAACTTCTGTAGGGCAACCTCCAATTTCAAAAGGCCATAAGCAAGGTAAGCATTTATTAGTTTTTTATTATTAACCAAATAGTTATATCCTCTGTGTAGCTCACATGATCTTATTGGAAAAGTATCTGAGATGAAAGTTTTTAAAAATCAAGCAGTAGCCATTTTAACTTATCTCCAACTTTCAAAAGAATAATCTTTTAGTAGCTCTGCCTTGAGTTCTCTTAAGTTCAAGTTTTAAAAGCACTTAGAAAAGTGCTTGACACAGTGTAAAATAAAATGTCCACTACTTGGGTAGTAGTAAAAAGATACGGCTTATGGAATCTATGATACTTTAAAAGGCTTACATCATTTGCCTACAATAAATTTTTTTTGCAATACTACAGGAATGATAGTTTGTGAATGTCATTCCATAAGAAGGCATTTGATTCAGAAGTAACATCTTTATGTTCTAAAAATTTTATTTATATAGCATCTTAGGGCTATGCTTAACTTCTCATCTATACTACTATGTGCACATATAATTTAATTATTAAAAAGACAAATTTTTTGCCGTTTTCTTGTGTTTAAGCCTTTCTTAATGGAGTTTTCAGAAGGAAAATAATCAAACAGTATTATAGCAGAGAAAAATAAAGGAAAGAAACATTCAACCCTATTTAAATGTTTTAATTTTACAATTTTATAAGTGATTGTCAAAACTGTAAAATATATATATTTTTTTTATTTCCAAAATATCTGGACATCATTATATAGGATTTTTTTGTGTGTTTTTTCTACCCACTGTGTATACTTAAAGGAAAAAAGATATTGCAATGTCATACTATATTCATAATTCATTAAAGTAATATATAGAAAGACTTTGCTGCTACTCAAATTTCAAGACCTTTTTATTTTAACCCTGATGTTGAAGATGATATTTGTTTAATATTAGAAAAGGATTATGCCACAACCACTTAATCAAAGTCTTGTTTAGTGTCAGTATCTGTTCAATTTTGCATGTCCCCAGCTTGATGGAAACTAAGTACCTCACAACATTCCATAAATATTTATACTGTAATTCATTATTGATGTCCTGCAAACATTTTAATACGGCTTCCTAATGTCTACACCATGACAGTTCTGGGTGGGCCCGAACCATTATTTTAATTTTGTTTCTTTAAAATGTGCTTTGTACGTATAAAAAAACAAAATTAACTAATTGAGTCAATAAGTACCATCACAAAATAAAAATAAAATATGTGAATAAAGGCCTGAAAAATGGTTACAGGACCATTCCTAAAATGGAAATTCAATTTTTCTGTTCTATTAAAATCTGATGCTTATTGACACTGCAACTTCTAATACTCAGATAAGAGCGAGTGACTCTCAAACTTCATTATAATATAGGAAACACCCCTAAATTCCCACTTTACAGATAAAGGAGAGAAGCACTTCAAAGGGGTCAAAAGACTAAAGCAAGTCACACAACTAGCTGTGATTCAAATTGAAAGATTGGGTTTCTGGTGCTCGTAAGAGACAACTTAGTGTCCTGTCCCAAGAATGTCTTCCCTTGTTGACACCACCTGGCTGACACACATGCTAAAAGCCTCACCTACAATAAGTTCATCCCAACTACCACTAAAAATAAAGCCACCCTAATATGTACCTAGTGTTAGTGTTTTATGTTTTTTGTTTTTTTCAGTTTTTACCACATCTGCTTTTGGTTTTCAGGCTGTCAATTCATTGAACCAGAATTAATATCTTTGAAAAGCAGTGTAAATATTTCTAAATCTCAAGATATCAACTAATGGATAGAGTTGGGGTCAAGGCAGGAGGCAGCATACCAAAGAATGAGAAAACATTCACATAGGAACCAGACCTGTAGATGTTCTGGTCTTAAACCTGCTCTCAAAAAGTTTTGACTGTCAATAAATTAGCCTTTCTAAGCATCAGTATTAAGTGAGATAATGCAATAAACATATTTAATACAAACATGGTACAGAGCAGTTTTCTAGTAAGTTAAGTGATGACCAATCCTTGTACAAAAAAATTCTCCTTCGAATATTATCATTTATAACAAGAAATGTTTCAAGAATAAAAAGATTTTTGCATTATTATTATCATTACTAAAGTCTGGTTTACCGCATTAGGAAAATAGGCATAGTTTTTTAGTGTCAGTATCTGACACTAAACCAATAATGGTGAAAGATTGTAACATGTATATAGTCTTTTATAAGGCACAAAGTCAACTGTCCTACTCAGAAGTGCTATGATTTTAGTTCACAATTTATCATCATCACCATTGCCAGTACCACAATTAAAATTAACAAGTATAGAAGGGGTAAGGCAGTAGCAGGTTCAAATTTTAAAACTCAGTAAATGTGTCCATATTCTTCCTTCCCACTAAATTAATCCCATGTCCTCATTTTGCTAACTTTTGATGAGTGGATGTGAAATCGTACGTGAGCTACATGACGACAGATAAGCCCAATGAAATCATCATCACGTAGCCTTTTTTATTTTTTATTTTCATATTAATTTTTATTTTAGTTTTATAATTTTTGTCTTTTTAAGACAGGGTTTCACTGTTCAGTTCAAGTTGGCCTCAAAATTACTTTGTAGCCCAGGCTGGCCTTAAACTAGCAGAGATTCTCCTGCCTCGGCCTCCTGAGTGCTGAGGTTCCAGTCACGTGTCACCATGGCCGGCACTCAGTCTTTTTAAAGCTCTAACCTGTCACGAAACAGTTAAATGTGAAACCTAAATGTATTCATCGGCTTCCCTGTCAATCTCAGCATCATATTTTCAATCATTTTTTAAGATGCCAGAATGAAGTTGCAGATATCTGCTTGAAGAACATCATTCTAATAGCATAAATAAGAAGCAATAGAATTGAAAAGAAATCAGAACTATTCCCTTTAGCCAGTTGTCAAGATGCAATGCAGAAATAAGATTCTGCACGACCGTAAGTACGTTCTATTCTCTCCATCCTCTTTAGTTGATAGCTCTTCAGTCAGACTTCCTCGCACCATTTAAAGCTTTAATATGACTTCTTTACGGATTCTTAATCTGCAGCGATCATTTGCTAACAACTCCGAACTCTCCCAAGCTTCATTTTTGTATTCCCTTAGTATACAACCGGTGTCACATATTTTAAAAGGCCATAAAACTAGCCAAATTCTTTGTTTCTTTTGGAGAAATGTGGCACTTGAAATTCTCCATTCTTAGTTTCCATTTTACATTCATAATATTTTAGAAATGTAATGCCCTGGATTGACAGATGAAACTGAGGCTCATAGACATAATGTGACCCAATGTACTTTTCCCTGGCAGGATCAGAACGTGACTTGGGTTTGTTGATTTTGAGCTGTAGGATTTTTGCAACTCTATTTCTTCAAATTAAAGGAATGAGCACTCAGAAACCTTCACAAATGATGCTAAAGAATGCTATATTAGTGCTCCAAAGCTTTTGTTGTGGGCATAACTGAAGTATGTTGCTTAATCATTCCATCTTTGATAAGCCTTATCTTTCTGTTTACATGTGTAAATAACAAGAGAAAAAAAACAAAAAAGACATTTGAACCAAAGAATAAAGAAAAGCAGAAATAAAAGAAAATATGTGTACATTTGTTTCTTGCTCAATAATAAGTGAAGGTTTTGCTAGAGCAAAACAAAACGATAAAGTTACATTTGTAAAGAAACGGTACACAGTTTTTAAAAAACATTTTTCAGATAACATGGAAAGCAGATAGACAGATAAATGACTAGAAATGCAATGGAATAAGTCAAAATAAAATGAAGGAACTGTGATTATAGGTGAACATACTCAATTTTTCAATGTTGTGTATCACTACTATAATTTATGGTAAATAAATTCAAAATTCTTTCAGATATATTTTAAAAATCTTTTTTGGTGAAGGAAGAACCATAGAAGGGGATTTTATGGTGCCCTTATCCAAAGTCTGAGAAAGAATGAAATAAATAAATAAATCCAAGCATTCAAAATATAAATATTGACAGAAATAACCTAACTAGATTTTTATAGGAAAAAAAAAAATGCCTGGCCAGGAATAAGAAGCATCATGCAGTGATTACTAGCGGGTCATGAAGAAAAGATGTTTAAAATCTCAAATACAGAATGTAACCCCTATAAGGAAAGAATAAAAGTATAAAATAAGGAAAGCTCACCATGATGAAATTTTTGATGATTTGAACTGCAACAATACAGAGTTCAGCTTATCACATTTGCAGAACAAACAATGACAATCAAGGTAAATAATTATTTGAACTTTTTGATAGTTTTTAAGTCACTTCGATGTAATTCCAAAGAGAAAGTTATCTTGAAGAAGGAAAAAGGAAACAAGTTTGGTCTCAAACTGAGAAATGACTAAACCTGAGAAAAGTGACTTACCAGAGGCTGCTCGCTAAAGGTATTTTTCTAAGGCCAAGAGAGAGCGCAAAAATTAAACGGCACGCTGTCATTCAGCATTTCCAGGAGACTCACTCCTTTCCCAAAGTGATTCTTACTCATTTCCATCTGTCCCAATGTCACACGTTCTCAAGCCTTAAGTCCAATTCTTTGATCACCACACTCATGCACACAGACACGTACAAATCCTTCCTCTGAACTCCCATCATCTTTTTTATTCTTGCGCATATTGAACTTGTACTATCAATAAAAAGTCCATAAGCCTGGCTTGTAGCCGAATGGAGTCACTGTATTAGGTCTAAATAATACCTTACGCATCTTTATATTTCTCCAGTGTTTTATACAAAATAATTGCTTAGTCTGTGATAGAAGAGGAAAGAAAGAAAGTGCAGTTCAGCACTCTCCCCTGAAATCTGAATATTTCAAGTTGCAAGAGGCACTTAAAGTCTTTGGATCCAAAAACAAAAATTTAATGCTGAGTTTGTTAGTCAATTTAGCCCATGGTGAAAATACATTAAGTATTATCTGAACTGCTTATTAAACCATAAAAATGTATCTTACATTAGAAGCAGAATCCTAATGCTATGGAGAAAAGAATTTAAGCCAGAGACAAATATTCATTTCTTCTTTGGCTTCTGTTATTTACTAGCTGGATCCTCACAAAACTCCATCATCTATAAAACTGAGATAATACATATTTGGCAAAATAGGATGCCATGATGATAAGCACCTCACAGAATCTGGAAAACCATCAATAAATAGTAAATTTATTGTATCACTCAAATATAAAATATTATCATCATAATTTTTGTACTCTATATGCAGATATTTCAAAAAGAAACTTGCATAAGTCTGATAATACAATAAAAAAAGCACTAGAATTTTGTTAATAATAGGATTCTATGTCATATTTTTCTATTTGATACTTAAATACTAGAATTATATAGGCAATTCAATTAATTCTCAGAAATTGTCCAGCAGTTCAAAAAAAGAAATTAATTCTCATTTTGTTTTACTTTAGTCTACTCAAATGTACCCAAACCTCTATACGTCAGAAATCTCTAAATAAATATGACTAGCATGCAAAGAAAAACCTGTAGAATTTTATGAAATGCTGAATCTTAAGCTGCATATCAGATTTATTGTGTCAATTACACTCCCACAAATCACTGGAAATGATCAGAACTCAGAAGGTTCTTGCTATTTCTGAGGCAAATAATAGATGAAAGGTCTATCTTTAAAGTCTTAATTATTCAGAATTTGATGGCAAGGTGAGATCCTCTTATTACAGTGAGGGTCACCTAAGAAAGTACATAATATTACTTGGGACATTGTAGATACTAAATAAGAGTTGCATTAGAATAATGAAAAGTTAAATACTCTATCTTATTGTTATTATTATTATCACAGTTACTATCATCATTGTTGCTGTTATTGTCTTTATTATATAGTATGTGCGAACATGAATTTCCCTTCAAAACATTAGCAGTGAATCTTTTCTTTCCATTTGCTATTTAACTGAGTTTTCCTTAAACTCTCTATTAGCCTCATCATCTCCAACTAAGAGTCTGGAAATCAAAGCAACTATTTATGAGAATTCTAAAAACATTGATCCAAGTGAAAGTTGTTCTAAAAAAATGAAAGTACATGATAAAAAAAAAAAGGAGCACAGGATCCATTTTGTCTAAATTGTGGCATTACTTGGAATATTGGTTTGAGTCCATGATTTTTGAGAAGGTTAAAAAAAAGATGCATGTTAAATGAGGCCAGTGAGTCAAGAGGCTGACAATGTGATAGTACTGGCTAGTAATTCTAAATTAATTCAAAAATATTGATGTGATTAAAAGATTCATATTTGAATTTTATACAAATGTATATGCACAGCATTAAATGTATGGAATGCACAAGGTAGTCCGTATAATCTTTGTTCAAATAAAATCTTAACTAAATGAATAAAAGAAACTTATAACCTGTATTTGCTGAATGTTAGTCCATTTATTTTATAATATGAAATTCAATACATTATTAGAAGACTGCTTGATACTTTACAAATAGATAACTACTATAAGGATTTTATTAATTTTGGGCTAAGGCATTGGCAGTCACATTTTTTTTCCTTTTTCCTCCTGAGTAATGCTATTTACAAAGCCAATAAAATTTGATCATTTTGTCATTGCTCTAAATCCCCCAAAATACATACATCATTCTTGTAACAAATTGATTGTTATGGTAATTTTCACAGCTGAGGTTTAATTTACTAATTTTTGGAGTCATACAGTATTATTTTGTTGCATATTTTCGATTTCAGTAATTTGCTTTCTTCCACTGAAATTCTCCTTAAAGTGATTCTTTGGAGATGCACTATTTCTGTATGAAAAAACAGAAGTCGTAGCTAACAGCTCACTCATTCACAATGTCACCATTAAAAAAATTGTGTAGTATGAGGTTTACCACCCATCTGTCCCAAATGAGCATTTAAAGCTTAAGTAACAAATCACTCAAAGAACTTTTAACACTTTTAACACCGTTCGCCACTTTTAACACGTTTGGTAAGAATGGAGAGAGTGCTGGAATTGCTTCAAATTTGAAAGGATGTTATACATAACTTACACTATGCACACCTCAAAGATTTCTATTTATTAAAAACAACAGGTACTTAGAAAAGTTGTTTAATGTTTAAATATGTATTAAGACAATCATTTTTATAACTTTCCCCACTATTAATAATATTTACTATGACATGAGTTTGAAATGTCATCAAAAATCTCATGTCCCCAAGGTCTTGGCTTCCAATACAGCAGTGTTGGAAGGTCTGGTCTTTGGGAAGGGGAAGTGACCATGCTTCCTCCACCACTGGCTTCCCTCCATGATGTCCTGCCTCACTGTGGGCTAGAGCAACACAGCCAAGTGACCATGACTTGAAACCAACCAGAGGAAACCCTTTAAGTTGAGTGCCTCAGGGATTTTGTCACAGCTACAAAAAGCTAACACAGTATTGATGAATAAAACTTTGTGAGAATTTAGTGTTTTAATCTCAAAGACTGAAAGAAAGAAGGGAAAAAATGACTTTAATCACTGCTATATAATCTTCCCCAATTCTGTATTCTAATGACCATGATTACTTCTATAGTAAAGGATCTTGATAGATGAGACATCTTTCCAAAAAACAATTGTCAGGGGCAGATTCTTATCTTCATATGTTAGATAATATCTCTGGACTTAGCAAGCTTTATTTTCAGAAAATCTTAAATTTCACATCTAAATTATACTACTGCAACCAGTCACTCTGCTTGTTAGTGATAGAAATGTATAGGAATGCTTCTATGTTTTAATCCTAAAATGCATGGAAGAAAGACACTGGAAGAGAAATTGTTAAATCATTCTTTGTCCTTATAGCTCATGTTCAATCAGCTTTGAAATTCTGTCAACCCACACCTGAATTGCCCTCAAATTCTTCCCCTCATTTACTTTCTAATCATTTCTGACCTGAATTATTCTAATAATGTTTCTAAAAACCTGAAAATTTCACTGTCTCTATTCCCTCCCTGCTTCAAGAGGCTTTGCACACTACCCCGGGGTTATCAGGCTGTAGTCTTGGTCTGTGCTCAGTTGAATTGTGAAGAATGAGGTGGCCAGTGGACCTACCTCGATGACCGATAGGCAGTCAGGTTTAGATAGCCACTCTGCAATACACAGGAAAGAAAATCAAAAGAAAATAGCTGGCCATTTTTATAGTAACTCATTCTAAGAAATGTTTCTCTAAGTATTTTGATTATTAGGTATGATCGTTTCCCAACTGAGGCTGTATTTTCAGAATGATATCCCTGAAACAGATGCATGTAAATAATTCAGACCAAACGAAACACCAACTAATTCCTGTGTTGTAATATAACCTGGGCAGACCTATGTTTGTTTTTAGGCCACAACCCTTTTGTCAGTTCCAGAAGTCCCCATACCTCTGCTAACTCGAGGATTGCTGGAACATTTTATAAGTGATCTCAATTTAACCTGGACAAAGATAAACTTATAAAATTCCCCTTCAAATAGTCTTCAAAGATTGGCTCACCTACCTTTTAGTGTAAGTCTCCTCTATCCTCTCACTTGAATTATTTTTGGTAACTTCATTGTTCATATGCCTGTCATGAAAGTCCTCTCGGATTCCCATAAACTATCTAGATTCAAGCCACTTTTTCCATCACTACTGCCACAATCTCAGGACAAGACACCATCTTTTCTAAACTAAACTCTTTCAACAGCCTCATTACTGTACCTCTGCTTCTATTTTTGCCCTTCTAATCCATTCTCCATGGTGCAGTGGAATAAAGTTTTTAAAGAATAAATTGGATCATATATCTCACTTGCTCAAATTCATTTTCTCTGAACTGAGAATGAAATAAAGGTTCTTAAACCAGCCTCCAATATCTGCTTCTTCTAGCTACTATTTTCCTCTTCAGTGTTGTGTCATGCCTAAGGTTTCAGAACAGGAGATCCAAGACATATTACTAAAATATTATCCACTGTTCATCTAAAATTCAAATTAAACTTAATTTTGCATATTTTGCCTAACAGCACTAATGGTGACAGTATGATTTGCTCCTAACATGCCAGCCCTAGGAACCATTCTAGTTTCCTTCTGAGGCATAACTTTGCCTGTTGTGATGCCTGCTTTTCCTATTAGCAAAAATTATAACAAACTAGCTACAACTCTTCTTCCAGTTTTATCTTAAATGCCATATTTTAAGAATTCTCTAATATGCCAGTCAGAGTGAGGTTATGTCATTAAACCTTTATAATAACAATTTACTTTTTTCTATTATAGTTTTATACATTTATTTATGTTGGTCTATGTATTCAGTTCACTGCTATATTCTCAAAGTTAGTAGAAAGCAAGGATACAATAGAACTCATATATTCATGAAAGATAAAGAAAGGAAAGAAAAAAGGAAGGAAGAAAGGGAAAGGGGGAAGGAAAGAAAGATGGAAGAGGGGAAGAAAGGAGACAGGAAGGGAAGAAAAGAGGGTGGAACAAAGGTTAGGAAAGGGAGGGGAGGGAACAGATAGTTTGCTCTTTAATACAAGCCCTTATTCCAAGCTTGCTGCCTATGCATCTCTTTTTTCTATAGTTTAAATTCTTATGCATTTAACTTCTTTGGACAAATGCCTTTGACATTAAACCATACATAACACTATCTTGATCAGTCTTACAGGTCTGTTCTTAAATGTAAATTAAGATAACAGCACACTGACTTAAGAATTTAAGTCTTTCCATTAAATTCCATTGATCACTTCATTATAAGGTATAACCTGGTTCCAAGTCTACTTTATTCTCATCACCATACCAGGGACATTTTATCTTCAGAGTCTGGTTCTTCCATGTGTCCGATTCTCTGTAATCTTAATTTAGCACAGAAAAAAATGTAATAAGTTACAGCACCAGACATGAAGATCAGCTTCTATTTATTATTCTATTTAATTGTTAGTTTCATGTTAATTTGATAAATATCCTTTATTTCCACTCCAAAAAATTATGTTAGGCAGGAGAGCACAATTAAAAAAAAAACTTGATGTGTTTTACATTCACAGTCTCATAGGTCTGGTCATAGCAAGTTCTATGAACTTGGAAAAAATTCTCGAACCCTTTGAGTATCAATATTCTTATGTGAGTAGCTGTACCTACTTCATAGAATTATGATGTCAATTGCATTCCATGCTTAAACCTAGAGTTCTAAAATTCCAAATCCAATCCCAACCATGTAAGTGAGGGACAATAATTGAGGTGGTAAATTAATACTTATGCACATGAATCCTGGTCTTAATTCATTTTCTGTAGTTAAGTCTGTACATTCCATAGTAAAAAGCATGGTTAGAAAAGCAGCTGTTGTGTCATAGTGAACTCAGCCACCAGTCTCCCTAGGTCACTCCCAGGTCTTTGTAAATCTAAGAGAGGAAGCTGACCCAACTGTTGCCTTGGTTGTAGGAGTAAAGAGTATGCACGCTGGCTGATGGAAAGAGGGTCACCCCCAGCTCCACAGCACCCTCTTGGGAGGATGGGAGTGTGGGATCTAATGTACAACAAAGTAGGCTGCCTAAGCACTGTGAAAAATAAATCAGGATTCTGGGAACACTGTGTTATTATTTTGTTTTCTTTGCTTTTTGCTCATTTTATATCCAGGTGCAGAAATAAATGGGCCTCCTAAACTTGAGGTCTTTCTTTTAGAAAGAATTAAGGGTGTTAGAAAACAAATCTTGTGCTGACTCCACTAGTAGAAATGCAGAGATTGCTATGGCCAAAGAAAAATCTCTCCAAATTTACAGCCTTTGGTTAATTCTCTCAGAATGGCTTGGTAGCCAATGCATCTCTGGAGACCTCTGTGGGTTATTTTTCCTTTACCTTACATTTGTATATTTTAAGCAAATGAAACATGCAGTATATTTGAATAAATAGATTTTTAAAAGAAAGAATGGCTATGATGAATTCTGGGTGGAGGAAATTGTAAAAGGCAAAAGGCTTCTCTTGGCTACAAGTGGCATCCTTCAAACCCAGTAACTCAGAGTCTTCAGTTCTTCAATAGTCAAGGGACTTTTGGTCAATAAATTTAACAGACTGGAAAGAGAGTCCAGGCTCCAGTACAGTATGTAAATGAAAGTTCAGCAAACCGACTTCTCAATCTTGGGACTGAGTTAATAGAGGGGAAATAACGTGTGTAGGGAGGCTTGTCACAGTGTAAGGGTTTTTTGTTTTTTTTTATTTAACTTAAGTGAAAATAACTACAGGGCATTGTTTTTTACAGGTATACTAAGCTGGTAGGATTTTACTCTAGATAAAAAAGTCTTTGTATATGAAAATGGTTGCTAGGCCTCGAGTTAACCATTTCACATTGCAGTTAGAGAAAATTTGGTGGGGGGAGTATGTAAATTTATAAACACAAGAAAAGAATCTTATAATGTGGACAACATCTACTCTATAGTTTTCTGAAGTTTATTATAAGAACTGAGATCTCCCAAACCAGCCTTAGAAATACCAGTTGATGAAGCACTTGAGTTGGTTGAGCTCTCCAGAACACCACTTTCCCATCTCAATACTGAGTACCAAAATGTGGAAATTAGAAAAGATGGCTGATCAGTGAGCAAAATACCAAATACAAAGCCTCCCAGGACAAACAACTCATATACCAGAATAAAACATCCTGGAGAGAACCAGAGAGAAGGAGATGGATCCTCTTGACACAGGAAGAAATTAAAATGTAAAAAAGCTCATCAAACACACAGTCTTGGGGCTACAATTGAAACAGCTAAAATTTCTGCACACAGCATTTTCACTGTGACCCACCAAGTTTGCACTAGCCAGAATTTGCAAATTCACACCAGCCACCAGAGCCTTACACACTCGTTCCCGCCGCCACTCACAGGAGACAGAGCTGTGCTGAAGTTGGGGGTTGGTGAGCCCAATGGAGAGTGGAACCAGCTAAGGAACCTTCATTAATCCACGGTCAGTGCTGGGAATGAGACTCCCCACCATGGGAAGGGCACAACCAAATGGTCGATGTGTTGGAATTGGGCAGGAGGAGCCTCAACTGGGAGCCACAGTGACTCCAGTTGGTTGCTTCCTCCCCAGAGCAGATTCGTGGGATTTGCTTGGACTGGGCCATGCCCCTGGCTGGGACCCAATGAGCCATCCCAAAGTGATTCCCTGAACCTAGCACACACTACCCTGGTAAAGGCCCCTGAAGTTTGGTTGGCCAGTGGGGAGGGGCAGGCATATGCAGCCACTGCTTACACCTCAGTGACAAGAGCAGGCAGGAGAGGGTGGGGTTCCCTCAGCAGTGTGCTTCGGAGGACCCATGGCCAACAGGGAAGAAGGTTGGGACCTCCACTATACAACTGTGTGGAGGAAGCCAGAACCATGACAGGAGAGAGAGGCAAGAGGAGGCCCCCGGCCCAGAACCCTGAGAGCACTGATCCAGGAGAGGGAAAAACAAGGGAGACTGAAAGTGGCAAACACACAATATCAGACATGGCTTCAATGGACATTAAGAAATATCTTTGGGACCTTGTAGATGAGCTCAAACCTGAAATATTAAATCAGGTAAAGCAAGATAATGAGTAGAGTAATAAAAGAAATACTAAGCATCTCTCAGGAAGACATAGATGGAAGAAGGGAGGAACAAAAAAAAAGGAGAGAAACATTTGATAAAGAAATTAAAGAAAATATAGAATACATGAAGCAGATTCAAAGAGACTATCAGGAAATTAAAAGCTCCATTGAAAGCTGGCAAAACTCCTTAAAAGAAACTAAGGCTAGACTATCAAAACTTGAAGAAAAGTTTGCAATGTGTGATAATGAAAGGAAAAATCTCTTAAAAACAATAAGGAAATAGGCAGTAACAATACAAAGGCTAGAAGATGACAAAATAATCTATAGTTTAAGAATAAGAAATGTGAACAAAGAAGCAGGAATACAAATAGGTGAATTACAAAGGCTATTCATGAAAATAATTAAGGAAAACTTCCCAAGCATGGGAAAAGAAAATGACATTCAGTCATGTGAGGCATACAGAACTCCAGCCACCTACAACCAAAACAGATCTACACCCAGACATATAATAATCAAGATACTAGAAATTCAATATAAAAACAGAATATTAAAAGCCATCAGAGAAAAGAAACAGATTACTTATAAAGGTAAGCCCATCAGGATCATGACTGATTTCTCGACACAGACCGTCAGATCAAGAAGAGCTTGGAGCAAAGAATTCCAAGCCCTGAAAGAAAATAACCTCCAGCCCAGATTGATGTACCCTGCAAAGCTGTCACTAGAAATTAATGGAGAAACAAGGTGCTTCCATGACAAAGAGGAATTGGGGGAATTTGTGACCACCAACCCAACCCTACAGAGAATACTGAAGGACATTCTAGAGAGAGAAAAAAATATCAAGATTTTAGGAACAGTGGCAGAAAGGCCTCAATGAGCAGGGCAGGCAGTAAAATGAAGGAAAAAACTAGACCAACAAAGGCAGAAAAATGGCATAGCAGAAATGAGGCAGAGAAGGATAACTAGAATCTCTAACACAGATGGCCTTGATAAACTATATTGTTAATAGTGTACCAGGATTTAAAACCCACATTACTCACACCACTCTGCTTAGATATATTGTGTTTTTTTCTAGTCATTCTACTGGTACTAGATTTGAGGGCACAGTCAGTTATCCCAAAAATAACAGGATATAATGTGGTAATCATCCTTAATTTCCTATTAACTTAATTTAAAGCTCTGTATAACCTACACTGTTTTACCATGACTGATCGTGATTGAATCTGGCTTGTTAGATTGCTGTTTTGTATTGATAGATTTTATACAAAGCTGTTATGATTGATAGTATCAAGTCTGAGAGTATAGGCAACTGCACTGGAGATGACAAGATTCACTAGAATATCCACTATGGTTTGATTATTACCTGCCTTTGAAGTTTTATACTGTCTACAATGTTTTTTTTTTACTAATATTGTTATATACTACTATATTCAGTTATGCCTGATGATATAGACATTCTATTGAAGATAATAAGAAACAACACAGTAATCATTGTAGATCCCTTTTTACTGTGGTTTTATATGACATTTTAGTTTCATGTTTTTATAGGAATTTTTTTTGTTTTTCCCTCTAATACAGAAAGGACAGAAATACATGTAGAGTCTCATACATGTGTAGCTGTTTACAGTCTCATTGTTTGAATATCTACTTTGTATGCTTTAATTTTGTAACTTGAACAACTATTTCTAAGAGGACAATATATAATTTATCAACTAGTGATTTCTTACTGTTTATCTTTTTTTAAATTCTGTATTATCTTTACCCTTTACATGTTTTTTTCCTCGTTAAATAAAAAAAATGCAAAAAAAAGTGGAAATTAGAGAAGATATTCAGTGAGCCTGAGCTAGAAGTTTCTAAGGCAGATCTTGCAAGCAGAAAAGGGTTTGAACTGGATAAAAATAGTGACAAATTAATTTTGCATTGGAGGTATTTCAAGGCAGGTACTTGAAACAAGCTTTCAGGATCAAATTACGTGCTTTTAAAAAGTTGTATCACCTTATCTTTTAAGGGAAAGTATTTCCTGGAGCAAGTACCAAAATTATTTTTCCCAAGCAGCAGCATTATTTTCCACAGAAACCAGAAATTGTTTTTGGTCACAGAAATGTTAGCACATAGACACAAAATTATGTTGTGGCAGTTTCTTTCCCAGAAAATGTGTATGTCTCATTTCTACAAAATGCCTCTAGTAGAAATCTGAACTATTTTTACCTTGAATATCCCTGACCCTTAGACTAATTTGATGAAACATCTTTGATACACTTAAGGGATATCTTCTTTCTTTATTCACTATTTTTGCTGTACTTCTTAAGATACTTAAGGGCTCTTAGTCTTTAAGACTGAAGTCACTGGAAATTAAATGTAGCCCTTCATTTTTAGCATATTCTTTATGAATCACTGAAGTGATTATCTACCTAATCTACCAAACACAGTTTACCAAGAAGTAAAACTGGTTTACTGATATAGGGAAATATTCTTATTATTAATTATCTGAAGGACAGATTTATGCTGGAGAGTCTGCCTTTATCCAGTTTAACAGATTAATTTGGCATTTCTCCTAACAGTAAAAATGTGTCACCAGAAAAGACACTTTGAGAGTATCTACTTCAAAGTCCTTTACTTTAAATATGAGAAAATAAATAAAAATGTGGAAAGAGGGGCATCCAGCCAAAATTATATATCCTAGTTCCTTTTAGGTGCTATAGGGCACTTTAACATGTAAGAAGCCAATGCTCTTCCCACATGTTCTAAATCTCTCAGGGCTTTGTGGGTTTTTTTTTCCATAAACCTTGGTCTCTGAGGAAACACAGTCTCTGCTTCTGGCAGTGCAGCCCATCAGAGTTGTTTTTGTCAGTGGCCTCTGAAGACCCATGCCTCATATCACCACCCAATCCCTGAAGTCCCATGAATGAGTCCTAGTCCTGGCAGGAGAACATCTATCAGACTTTGCTGGGCCCTTAAGACCCTGCTTGATCTATTGGCAGTTCCCTGGAATTCAAACATAGGAGAGCACTGTTGATGATAGGTTTGGGACATTGTCAAATGTCTATTTCCTCGAGAAGCTGAAGATATTTCTAGAAAGGACTGTTTTTCAGGTTTTTTTGTTTGTTTCATTTTGTTTTTTGAGATAGGATCTCACTTGGCTGGCCTTAAATTGAATGTGTAGCCCAAGCTGGCCTTGAACTCAGTTTAGCTCAGGCTGGCATTGAACTCACAGTGGTCCTTGTGCCTAAGCCTCCCAAGTGCTGAGATCAAGGCATGTATCATCACACTGGGTTTAGGAAGGACATTTCTTTAAAATAAATAAATATAAACTAGCAAGTATGGCCCAATAGTAAGCCTAGAGTCATAAAAGAGAGAGAGAGAGAAAACAAAAGAAAACCATGGTCACACTTATATTTGCCTCACCTGTGGTGACCATAAACATATCTGAAATCTAGAGAATGCTGAAATGACTTTTTAGCTCATGAATAATTTTAAATCAACATGAAAACAAACATAGAAACAAAAATATAAAAGACCTTTACATATCTGCACCGCAACCTACAGTGCTACTGACAACCAAGCACATTCTTGACGGTGCTGGCAGAGGACCCAGAGCCCATCAATGGCATTAGTACACATGTGGGACATCCAAAAGGGAGGCAGGAGCAGCTCATTAGCAGGCACCACCAATAAGAACTGTGAGAGTAGAGGACTGCATTGCATAATAATTAAGAAACTTGGCTCACAGACAAGCAGAAAAAGCTTACTGGGCTAGATGTTGGGAGCCCTCGAGATTTCAGAAGGGCAAGCCAGATGGACATCTAGAACAGTGGTATTGATTAGTTTTCCCTGGGGCTTCTGGCTTGAGGAAATATATAAGTTACAATGTGATTTCTTCTTAGTGCTCTAGGTTGAATCCTAAAGTTTAATCAATGCAATAAATTTTTGCAGCTCCTCTAGTCAGGCAATTCCTTTGTCCTATTTGTTTTCTATTTCCATTCCATTTATGTCTATTGAATCACAGATATTTATAAAATCAGTTTTTATATTGAAAGTACTAAGATACCCCTTCACTGATGCAAAAGGGATATGAAATTATAGTAAATACTGATTATTGGGACTATTCATTCTTTAAACATTTTAAAAAAGCATTTTACACTCTATTGTCTTGGTTACTTTTCTTTCATTGCTGGCACAAAATATCCGACACCAAAATTAAGGAAGAAAAGGTTTGTTTAGCTCACAGTTTGTGGAGGTTTCAGTCCATAATCAGCTGGCTCATGATCAGGGTGGCACATGGTAGAGAGGCAGTAGTTCATGGTGCCACAACACAGCAAAAGCAACAAGATCAAAAAGCAGAGGAGCTTCAGAGAAGATTCTGACCCTTACATTGTACATGGGCTACACCCACATGAGTGTAGCACTCACACTCATAATCCCAGCTTTGGACCATGAATCAATCACAAATTCTGGAAGCCTGCCCCCATGACACATGAGGCTTTGGAAGGACATTCAAACACAAACTGTAATACCTATTTTTCCTATAATGACTACTTAATTTGACATATATTTGATATGATGCTATTCTATACTCAAACTCCTGTTTAGACAGCTAAATTGCAAATTCCATTATTAGATGAGAAATAATTACCTTTACTTTTTGATTCAAGAAGTTGCCTTAACTCAATTTGTCTGAGCAAAATTTGTTTATCAGAAAATTATCTATAGATCACCTCGCAGGACTCAGGAACTCCAGCCAGGAGCATGTTCCCCCCGCAGTCCCACTGCTGTGGTGGGGGGTCCCCCCCACCTGCTGGACCTACTATTGCTGTTGATCTTCAGCTCCCACACCTCCCCCCATACCTTGGACTGCAGTGCAGTAACTGTGCTGTATTGAGGTGAGACTCAGTAACCCCTCATCCAAACAGAAGAACTCAGCAGGCTTCCATCAGTGAGGTGAATTTGCCTCTCAAATAGGAATAGAATTTGCCACCTTCAGTGGGTAAATGGGAGCAATAGTAAAGCCCCCTCCAGAAGTAGGCCATTGGAGAATGTGACAAGAGGGAGGGTAAGTCCTTCCTCCACATAGAGAACATCAGGTAAGTTGAGGAGGGTGCCAATAAGGCATCCCCCAACCTGGAAGAAATTAAAGGGCCTATGAGACACCCAGAGACACAGTAGGGTCCCACCTGAGACAAACACTATAAACAGGGAGATCTGGTGACTCTGAACAACTTGAAGACATAATAACAGCAGGTACTAAGGGTTGACTTCCATCAATACTCCTAGGCTTATCTGCCTAGGAAGAATATAGGACTCACCCAACAGGTCCTGCAGGGGGAATTCAGGTGAATGGCCCACCTCTTCACTGTGGGACCCAGCAACTGGACAAACATCAACTTTACAGTAGAACCCTAAGATACACACTACCAATAGTTGACACTAGTGAGACTGAAGAACCAAATATTAACCTGAAAGGGAAAAATGGCAAAACAAAAAAGCAAAATGCAATCTCAAACATCTAGTGCATAAGGAGCAAGTACAGGAAACATTGAAATAGAGGACTTTAAAAGTAAAACATAAGAAATCTCTGAAAAGATAGCAAGTGAAATTGAAAAAACTCCATGAGGCTATAGAGAAAATCAAATTAGAAGTAATCTCTCACGTAAAGACAGAAATAACAACTTTAGCAAAGGAGTTGCTCAGTGCAACTAAAGAAGAAATAGATTTCAAAAAAGTACAGAATCATGGGAAATTGATTGAAATGTTGAATGAACAATAAAGAAAACAAGCAGAATTCATGAAACAAACTCAAAGAGCCATCCAAAAACAAAAAATTCTATTGAAAGCTGGCAAAACTGTTTAAATGAAGCTGAGAATAGAATTTCAGACATTGAGGATCACAATTAGGAATCATGAAATGATAGAACTTTTAAAAATAACAAAGCACCATGAAATGACAATCCAGCAGCTCCAAGATGATGACAAGAGAAACAATATAAGACTAATAGGCATTAGCGAAGATGCAGGAGTCATTGCAAATGACATAACTTAAATATTCACAAAATTAATAGCAGAAAATTTCCCAAACATGGGGAAAAAATCTGATATGCAGGCAAGTGAAGCTATATAAGTGACAACAAATAGTCAAAACAGACATAAATCGACACCCACACATATAATAATTAAGATCCCAGACATGCAACACAAAAACAGAATACTAAAAGCTGTTAGAAAAAAGACACAACTCACCTATCAAGAAAAGCCCATTAGAATCATGGCAGACTTTTCAGCACAAACCCTCAAGTCAAGACAAGCTTGGAGTGAGGTATTTCAAGCCCTGAAAGAAAAAAACTTTCAACCAGATTGATGTACTCAGCAAAACTTTCATTCAAATTTAATGGAGAAACAAGATACTTTCATGACAAAGAACAACTGAAGAAATTCATGTCCACCAAACCAATCTTAGAAAGAGTATTGAAAGACATACTAGACAGATATAAAAATGACCATAATCTCTAGAACAACAACAGTAAGAAACCACCAGGGAGGACAAGCAATTAAATAACTGCGAAAAGCAGAAAACAAACAAATGGAACATAACATGGCAAGGTTGAGCTAGTACATATGTTATATCCAACAATGTAAATGGCACCAATTCAACTATCAAAAAAAATAAGTTGACAGAATGGATCAAGAAACATGATCCTACAATATGCTGTATATAAGAAACACATCTGACCCAAAAGGAAATTTGTAGATTAAAAGTCAAAGGATGGAAAACAGTACTTGATGCAACAGGAACCCAGAAAAAAGTAGGGGTAAGTATTCTATTTGCAGACAATGTGAACTTCAAATCTAAAATGATTAAAAGAGATAGAGAAGGTCACTAGATACTCACTAGTGAAAAAAATTCAAGAGGAAGAGCTAACAATTATAAATATATATGCACCAAATACAGGAGCACCCAACTATACAAGACAAATACTAATGGACATGAAATACAAAATACACAAGAACACAATTATAACAGGGGACCTTAATACCCCAGTGTCACAAAGAGATAGATCAACTAGACAAAAAGTCAGCAATAATAGAATTGAATTATACCTGTGAGCAAATGGATTTAGTAGATGTTTACAGAATGTTCCACCTGAGCAGATCAGAATACACATTCTTCTCAGCTGTGCATGAGACATTCTTCAAAACAGAACATATATTATCCCATAAAATATTCCTAAGTAAATACAAAGGAATTGAAATTATCCTATGCATAATATCTGACCTCTTTAATTAGAAATTAATGGCAAAATAAGTTGCAATACCTGTATAAATACATGGAACTTAAATAACAACCATCTGAACAACCAGTGAGCTACAAATGAAATTTAAAAAGAAATAAAGCAATACCTACAATTCAATGAAAACACAGACACAACATACCATAATCTGTGGGATGCAATGAAAGTGGTCTTAATATGTATAGCAATAAACTGAAATATCAAGCAAAGAGAACAAGTACAAATAAACAATCTAATGCTTCATCTCAAGCTTCTAGAAAAAGAAGAGCACCTAAAACCCAAAGCTCATAGAAGAAAGGAAATTGTAAAGATCAGAGCAGAAATTAATGCAATTGAAACTAAAAAATTACAAAGAATTAATGAATCAAAAAGAATTAATGAATTAATGAATCAGAGAGTAAACAAAATTGACAAACTTCTAGATAACCTTGTGAAGAAAAAGAAAGAAAAAACCCAAATTCACACAATAAGGACTGAAAAAAGGGAAATTAGCACAAATCCCATGGAAATTCAAATGATCATGAATACCTACTTTGAAAATGTCTACTCACATAAAGTGGAAAATACAGAAAAAATGAGCAGATTTCTGGAAACAAATGAACTACCCAAGCTCAACCAAGAAGATAAAGCAATTTTGAATAACTCAAATATCAGCTATTGAAAATGTAATTAACAACTTACCAACAAAGAAAATCCCAGGTCCTGATGGATTCACAGCTGAATTCTACAAGAAATTAAGAGAAGATTTGATGCCAATACTCCTTAAACTCTTCAATGAAATTGAAAAGGAAGCAATCTTCCCTAAAGCATTACTGGATGCAAGTATTACTCTGATACCAAAACTAGAGAAAGACCCAATCAAAAAGGAGAGCTATAGGCCAATCTCACTAATGAACATTGATGCAAAGATTCTCAATAAAATACTGGCAAATAGAATGCAGCAAATCATCAAGAAGATTATACATCACAACCAAGTGGGATTCATTCCAGGAATGCAGGGATGGTTTAACCTATGCAAATCAATAAATGTAATACACCACATCAACAGAGCCAAAAACAAAAACCATATGGTCATCTCAATAGATGTAGAAAAAGCTTTCAATAAAGTCCAACACATGTTCATGATAAAAACCCTTCAGAAACTCGGAATACATAGTGTCTACCTCAATCTCATAAAGATCATCTATGAAAAACCAACAACCAACATTGTACTAAATGGACAAACACTGAAACCTTTCATTCTAAAATGAGGAACAAGACAAGGATGTTCACTATCACCAATCCTATTCAATATAGTTCTGGAAATACTAGCCAGCGCAATCAAACAAGAGAGAGAGATAAAAGGAATAAAGATAGGAAAGGAAGAAGTTAAATTGTCACTGTTTGCAGATGGCATGATACTCTATATAGAAGACCAAAAAAACTCCATTAAAAGACTAATAGAGGTAATAAACAAATTCAGCAGTATAGCTGGATACAAAGTCAACACTCAAAAATCAATAGCATTCCTGTGCACAAACAAAAAACTCATCGTGAGAGCAATTATGGAAATATTGCCTTTCACAATAGCATCTAAAAAAATGAAATACTTAGAATCAACCTAATTAAGAATGTAAAAGACCTATATGATGAAAATTATGCTACATTAAAAAAGGAGATTGAAGAGGATATTAGAAAATGGAAGGATATTCCTTGCTGTTGACCTGGAAGAACCAACATTGTGAAAATGGCCATACTCCCAAAATGGCTACACAGATTTAATGCAATCCCAATCAAAATACAGTTAACATGCCTCACTGAGCTAGAAAAAATATTCCTAAAATTCATTTGGAAACAGAAGAAACCTAGAATAGCAAAGGCAATTGTGGGCAACAAAGGCAAGGCAAGTGGCATCTCAATTCCTGACTTGAAGCTATATTATAAAGCTATGATGGTAAAAGCATAGTACTGGTAAAGAAATAGACCTGAGGATCAATGGAACAGATTAGAAGATGCAAACACAACTACAAAGACACTCAGCCCACTGATATTTGACAAGGGGGCTAAATATGTTCACTGGAAGGATAGCCTCTTTAATAAATGGTGTTGGAAAAATTGGTTCTCCACATGCCGAAGACTGAAAGTAGACCCATGCCTAGCCTAGCACCATGCACTAAAGTCAAAATGATCAACGATCTAAATATTAAAATAGAAACACTAGAACTACTTGAAAACAAGGTAGATAGAAATGCTGGAGACATAGGGATAGGCAGAGAATTCATGATCAAAACGCAAACTGCATGGGAAACACTTCAAAGAATCAACAACTGGGATCTCATATTATTGAAAAGTTTCTGCACTTTAAAAGAAATCACCAACAGAGTGAAAAGAAAACCCACAGAGTGGGAAAGAATTATAGTCAGCAACCCCTCAGACAAAGGACTTATATCCAAAACATATAAAGAATTGAAAAACATCAAGCCCCCCAAATTCAAAGACCCTCTCCAAAAATGGTCATCTGAGGTGAATATACAGTTCTCAGATGAAGATATACAAATGGAAAATAAATACATGAAGAAATGTTCCCCATCACTGGTCCTTTGAGAAATGCAAATTAAAACAGCATTGAGAGCTCATCTCACTCCGGAAAGAACAGTTGCCATCAAGAAATCAACTGATAACAAATGTTGGCGAGGCTGCAAGGGAAAAGGAACACTGCTCCACTGTTGGTGGGAATGTAAACTGGTGCAACCACTGTGGAAGTCAGTATGGAGATTTCTCAGAAGACTAGGATTGGAAGTTCCATTCAATCCAGCTATTCTCCTCCTGGGTATTTTCCAAGAAAAACTGAAAAGGTCATGTCACAGTGATATATGTGCACCCGTTGTTCATAGCAGCACAATTTGTAATAGCTAAATCTTGTAAACAACCAAGATGCCCATTAACAGCAGAGTGGATGAAAAAAATGTGGTATTTTTATACAATGGAATATTACTCAGCTATAAAAAGGATGATCTTGAGGCCTTCATAGGTAAATGGAGGCAACTTGAGACTATCCTCATAAGTGAAATAAATAGGAATCATATTTATAAATATCACATTGTGTCTCTAGTGTAAAATGTAATAAGAACTGTAGGAGTAATAAAACCCAAAATGTATAATTGCTATTGTAAAAAAGAGAGGGAAAGAAAGTGCTCTAGGATACAGCTGCATGTATGTTTAAGTGTGTAAGATAGATAACCATATTACTATGCTTTTGTTGGATCGTTGAACAGAACTATTTGCACTCTCACTGTTTGAATGTCCACTTTTTATGTTTTAATGTTGTAACTTGAATAACTATTTCTGATTATAATGTATAATTTATGAACTAATGATTCCTTAGTGTTTTTTTGAAATTCTGTATTATTTCTACCCTTTTTTCTGTTTTTTTTTTCCTCTTTAAATTTTTTTTTTTTTAAAAAAAAGAACATCATCTATTCCTCCAGGGCAACTATTGCTTATCTGGGAAAAGAAATTACTTATCATACAAAAGTGTATTTCCTAAGACTTGACTCAAGACATTCATCTCACTGCCTACCAATCAAAATACTAATCTCATAAACTTTGTCCAATCCCAGTCTGTTCTCATTAAAAACTCTCTCAGCATAGGTATGAATGCTATACAATTGCCATTCCTTAATACACTTCTTTTAAGAAACTATAACCTTCCTTACTGTAATGGGATCAATAAAATTAACTTTGTTTGATTGGTATGTTTTCAGAATCATTTGGGGAATGAGTGGCAGATAATCTTGGCTCTGTCAGTGAGATCTAGTTGAGATGCCATGACTACCTCCCCATCCAGCACTAATACAGCTGAATACCTTTGTGTCAGAAAAAGCACAATCCTAGCCAGCTGTAGTGTAGCTTTCCTGCAATCCCAGCACTTGGGAGACTGAGGCAGGAGAGGGAAGGGCAGAAAGAGAAGGGGAAGGATGGGAAGAAGAGAAATAAAGAAAAGAAGAAGAAAGAAAAGAGAAGAAAATAAGGAGGGGAGGGAGCAAGAAGGAAGGAAAGAAGGAAAGAAGGAAGGAAGGAGAAAGGATACTGTTCTCAAGCCTCTTAATCTTCAGGATGAAGATGTTGAATGTTGAATCAGGATAGTTAAATCTATTCCTAGAGCCCAAAATTCAGAGTTTCTCATAGTAATGTGGAACTCTTTTTAGAAATCCTTACCTTCTCAATCTATAAAATATGTTTCTTTGAAATCTACCTAGTTAGATAATGCTATCTTAGCTCTATGTATTGTCACTATCTATTGTGGTAAGTTTAAACAAAGATGTTCATAAGGAAGAGGTCAGATTGTAAATTCATCTCAAGAAGATGCCCAGGGTTCATAAGGACAAAAGGACTCATGGCACTCATGTCATGACAGAATAAATATTGCCCTGAGTAACATAAAAGTATCTTAAGAATTTTCCTCACTCTTGCCTTTTCCTATTCATAAAACTGTAGTTTCAAAAGAGATCTCTTTTCAAAGCAGGCCACCTATAATGAAGTGCCAATCTGTTAATCTCAGACTGTCCCTGCTGTATACCACTTAGGTTGGTGGTCCTGTATAAAACGTACAATAGCAACTTATCCTATTAATCAGTGAATTCATTAATAAATAAACAGTCATGCATTTATCTCAATGTAAGTTGATTCCTCCTCTAGGTGAGATACTTGTATCTGAGATGATTTTGCCCTATAAATGAAATTCCAGTGTTTATTTTTCTAAATGGACTATATACACCAAAGATAATTAAAAATTATAGTTGATATCATGGAACCCTTTTAATATCAACAAATGTATTGTTATTAGAGGCACTTTAGAGTAAAAACAGAGTGAAACTGAAAATGTTCACTGAGCGAATCTTACTTTGTAAAAAGATACTGCTCAAATAGATACAAATTCTAGAAAAGTTTCCCAAAGAACTCTTGGCCAAGAAGCATGAAAATTGTAAAACAAAGGCAAAGTTAGCTATTTCAGATCCCCCAAATCATAATTTGAACCTGACAGTCTTTATTCCACTTAACCTTTTCTCTCCCACATTCCTCTCCTACCCCTTTATCTTCATGAGCCAATCCTTTTCCATTTGTGGAAGCCAATAACCCCAATCTACAATTGCATCCTAAAGCTAAATTCAGTTTAAAACCGAGCATTGTGTCACTGGCATACATCATAAGTTGTTACAATAGGAGTAATACTACAGTATTACTCCTATTATGTTTTCTAAGTAATAAGACATTTTTCTTTGTACTTGTGTATTTTTAACTTCATTTTCCCCCAGATTTTTCAAAAGGAGCCACAAATTTTCATTTTACACTGCATTCCTTATGTAGCCAAGCCCTATACTATAGTATACCAGGAAAATAAGATGTTGGAGAATCCATAAAATTCCTCACTTGGCTTGCCATTTTTGTAAAGTTGGACAGAATATAAGACACAACAGGTAGGTTGAGATATTCATTTCTAAAGTAGGAATATGTGATGTCTTAGAAGAAGAGTGCTGTATGTAGAGGCCTACAAACCTCTCTATTTCTTAACTATTATGAGAAAATATCTAGCAAAAAAATAATGAAACTGACTATTTTTATCTATACTTTGTGTGATGGTTAATTTGATGTGTCAGTTTCCTCGAGACACAGGCTGCACAGGTATTTGTCAACTAATATTGTGGGTCTTTCTGGAATGTTTCTGGATAAGATACCATTTAAACCTCGTAGGCTTAGTGAAGCAGATTGTCCTTTTCACTGTGAATGTGCTTCATCCACAAGAGTGATCACATCTCCAAGAATTTACTGCTAAAAATGGTGTCAGACTGACACTTTTTAGGAAAGCCAGTTCTTACTCAAACAAAGACTGTGAGGGGAAAATAGATGTGTATAAATCCATTACAGTAAGCACAGGGAAGAATGATTGACTGCACTTTTCATTTGAAGATAAAGAAAAAATAACACGGGAGTATTTTGTGCTTAGTGAGAAATAAAGCTAAAAATAAAAAGCAGATACATCTTTCCAAGATGGAGATGTGACTTATTCACAGGCAGAAATCAAAGTGTAACACAGAGACAGATCTTGTTGTGCCCATAAACGTGATGGGCCACCTGCCGTCCTCGGCCAAGAGCCATTTTTTTTTTCTGTGCTAACAAATGACATTCCCACAGGAAGATAAGTAGCTCTATTAAGATGAGCAAGTAGAAGGAAAGAGAAGTCAAATATTTTGGTGTATTCAGTGAAATACTATCCAATACTAGAAACCTAGTTTAGAAATCTAGTTGATCCATACTCAGCGGCATGGAGAGCTGTCAGAACAAAATAATAAATAAGATGAAGACTTTACACAATACATTTTATGCAAATTGATAAAAATACATTTATAATTCCATATTTTAGAAGAATAAAAAATGCAAATATATCAAACCCAGTAGGTGAAGTTACTTTTGAAAGGGAGAAAAATGTGGGCAAGGAACAAGTATAAAACCAAACAAATGCATAATTAAATGAGAGCTATGTGCAGGTCAAAGATAGTAGTTACTATGAAGTGAAGATCAGAATCCAAAGCACTCTATACTAAGATAGACCATTTTTTAAAAAAATAGACATTATGGAGATGGAATGAAGGGTATGGCCAGGAGGTCAAAGTGGAGACAAACTTAATGATGTCCATAGTTTGAAGCCTGTCATAGGGAAAAGGTGACCCTGCAATGTGCAGTCTTTATGGAGAAGCAAATGAAAGTAAGGTTAGAAGGGCAGAGAATGAAAGGGAAATAAATGCAAGATGGAGTCTGAATGTAGTGTAAAAAAGAGGGTAACACTAATGCGAATTCCAACAGAAGCAAAAAAAATTTTTGAAAAGTGATGGAAAGAGAAAGTATATGAGAAAAAGTTCTGCAGAAATTTAAAAGCATTTGGAGGTAAGACTACAAAGTAGAAGAGAATTGAAACAGTTGTAAGGTGATTCACTGATCTCATGTGAGTAATACCCACTCACAGATAAAGGAATTTATGGCTTTGCAAGATTCCCAAAGAGATATAATGAAAGATTTCATAATGAAAGATTATGAATCCACTTCCCATTTGGAAAAAATAAAAACTGAAAAAAGAGAGTAAGGTCAATATTTTTAAAAGGTTGTGGAATAGTGGAGCAGGTTTTTTGTTGTCATTGCTATTGTTCTGGTTCATTTAGTCATTTCAGTTCGAGTCAAGACTTTGATGTGAATGAGGAACTTAATGGGTTTCAAATTTTAGCAGGCATCAGAATCACCTTGGAAGGGCTGTTAAAGCACAGATTTCTGAGCTTTATTTTCACAGCTTCTGATTCAGCCGGTCTGTGCTGTGGGCTGAAAATTTAGCTGACAGATTTCCAGATGATGCTCATGCAGCAGACCTGGGGAGCACTTTGAAAGAACTACTGGTCTCTATGATATTAAAAATAATTGGTCTAAGTAAGTGTAGAATAACTAACTGAGAGCATTGTGTTTTTCCAGGGAAAGGCCTTTCCTTAGGCCAAAAACTCACTGGTTTCTTTTGAGAGAATAAGTTAAAAGTCAATGAGAAAGGATGGGATTCAGAAAAACCTTAGCATTAGTTTCAAGGGTAAGAAGGAATTTGAGAATTTTTTCAAGCGTGAGGCCGGGATTTGAGATACGATGTAAGGAGTAATAAGAATAGTGGAGGATAAGTCAGAAAGTTGAATAACATGACATGTTTTGACATAGAATGACAGTTAAGAGCACATTTTTATGGATTAGAAGTCTATATTCAGGTTAGGGCTCTCATTTAGTAATGGCTGTTCTGTAGGCAAGTCATCCATAATTTTTCATCTTAGTTTCTTTATTTTAAAATGAGGCTTATCACATACAACTTTATTAATCAACATAGGTAATTTTTTGTAATGATCCACTCCAAAATTTCAGTGGTTTGACCCAATAAATTCACTTTTTACTGGAGGACACTTAAATGTAGCTTTTCCTCATTGGAGGAACCTCTAAGGCAACCTCCTTCCAGTGGTGACTGAAAGACTCAAGCAGATTATTGCTGGCATTCCATACTGTGTGGGTTCAATAGTGTCCTGAAGTCATCTCAATGACAGATGAGAAGGAAGCAAAAATATGATGCATTTTACAAAAATATTTAACCCCTTTAAGATCAAAGTAATACTCTCCTTGAAATCCCAGAAATAAATATTAGTCACATGATCACACCTGTGTGCCAAACAAGATGGAAAGTGTAGTCTCCAAAGTTTCCAATCAAAACCTAGACTAGGAACAATGAGCATGAATTGTTTTTTCAACTAGTCATCTCTCTTACTTTATTTCTAGGAGTTGTTAAAAATATTAAAATAAAGTACTCAGGATGAACTGCTTAAGACATAGGAATAATTACCACTGTCTTCACCTGCTGGTTTTTCAAAGGGCCAATGGCTCTGGCCAATTCTGGAATCATTGGAAAACATACATTTTTAAGACTTCATGACATAATTCCTACCAGAAAACTATTCAATAACTTTCTTGGAAAAGAATTCTTTACCAAAGTAAAGCCCACTTTTTAAAACTTTTTATTACTTTTCTAAAAATGTTACCAGTAAGAACATTAATCTCATGTACTAAGCACCGAGTTTCAAAAATTATCAACATGTTTTTCTATTCCTTTAATGTTAATTTGAAAAAAATGCTAATTACAGTACAATTTTGCCTGTATTTGCTTCATTATAATCACTTATAAATATTAGTGTAAACTAAATTTATGCTACTTTCTTAGCAAAATCAGATCCCCATGCTATATACTTATTTCTCTGATTATATGTGAAATATTCTTTTAGAGTTATTCTATTAGAATCAGAATTCAAGCAAGTTCCCCATATTCTACTTGGTTGATATGATCCTGTCTTTTTTTATGG
The DNA here is from genome assembly GCA_004027455.1 of Hydrochoerus hydrochaeris. NCBI lineage: Eukaryota > Metazoa > Chordata > Mammalia > Rodentia > Hydrochaeridae > Hydrochoerus > Hydrochoerus hydrochaeris. Next base: position 119,378 of record PVLA01000427.1, on the reverse strand, counting down.
ATTTTTTTCCTACTACCTACCTTTTTTGGGAGGGAAATTTATTTGGTGAACAAAGTAAAGAATTTGTCTTATAGAAATTCCCATGGATTCGGATGTTCACTTCCATTTGGTGTAATTTACATGGCACTCTTTTTCCTGTATTTCATGTCAGCCAGTAGGTATATTCTAAAAATAGGTATATTCTGAAAGAGTTGAGATGCATTCTTTTTGGCAAGAATACTACATGAACTATGTTGTGTTCTTCCAAGAAAATCACTTCAGAAGGTGCATACCATCCAGTTAATCCATTAGATGATGTTACAATTAATCAGTAGATTCAGTTGTTGTAAGCCAGGCCTTTCTTTAACAAGCCCTTCACTGATTTGTCCTGTAATGATTTTAGTATCTATTGATAAACAATACTATGCCCACATGATGGTAGGTGTTTTTAAATGCTGCTATCTACATTGAATAGCTGAAATTATTCTGTAAAGAATTTCTTACTCTTATCTGAAAGTGATTGGCTCTTGAGAGTAAATTTTGTCTGACATTAATTTCATTATTCCAGATCAGTTATGATTAATATTTTCAAGGTCTGAATATTCCCACCCTTTAATTTTAAATGAGGAGTTTTGAATCTATAACTTGTCCCTTTAGATATGCTATAATTGTATTTGTTTTCAATATGATGATGTCTGAATTCAATTTGAGTACTTGGCCAATTTACTTTTCATTTAATTATTGGTATGGTTGGGTTTACATAAGTAATTTTGCTATGCTTTATCTAAGTGGATAAATCTGCAGATAAGAATATCTTTAATTCTTAATCTTGTTATCTAAATGTGAGGGGTTTTAAACTAATAGGTGCTTCTTCATTTATCTTCAATCATAGGTCAATTCCTAGAGTTTGGGAAGTGGTTGTTTTGGTGAGTTTCTATGTTTTACAGTTGAAGGTAAAATATGGTGCCATCTTCATCCTACATGCCGTAAACCCCTGATATAAGGCCTTTTCAATAATTCAAGGATAAAACAAAGAGGATATAAACCTGGGATGAGGATTAATAAAGATCATAGTGTATATTTAATAAATATTGAAAAGGTAAAATGGACAAAATCAAGAACAAATACATTTAGGAAGTGATGAAAGTAGACATAGAGATGAACTTTTGGTCAGTATAATATAATTATTAAAATTTTAAATTTAAATTTTAATCCTGTCACTTTGGAGCAAGTGATCTTTCTAAATCTCACTTTTTTAAAAAACCTAGAAATCAGTGATAATAGTTTACTACAACAGTGCAAGCCTCTGTTTGCATGGTTCTTGATACCTTGTAAATTCTAGATTTTGGAGATGACTTTTACTATTGTTAGGTCATCCTTTGTTCCCATGAGTTTCGTTAAAATCATTAGCAATGCCACTGGAAATTGATAACAGGTACTCTTGGCATATTCCACAAGAGCTCTATAAGAAATTAAGGTGCTTTTAATTTTTGCTGATCACCAATAAGATAAATTTACATAATAACTTTAAAACAATTAAGAACCATGCTATTTTATACTAAATTCTCTAAATATGTAATTTCATAACTGTCATAAAAATAAGAACTATAATATTTTTAAGAAAAGCTGTCAATTACTTAAAAATAGCTGTCAAATTTTCTTCCCTATGTAATATATTCCAAAGGGATTTTTAAAATAATGTTTACTTCCACTCCAATTTTCTTCATTCCTTTAGCAAACACTGATTATTTTCCCTAGTGTCCTGAACAAAGATTGAAATCAATGTGGATTTGAGGTTTATTATTTGATTAGCGTACTTGAATCATTAATGATATGAGCTCAACTCTTAAAATAGTTTGAATAAAGTGCTGCTGTCACACATCATGCAAAGAGAGACCAACAATGCAAACCTTCATTTCTGCACGTTAATATTAACTACTTGCTCAGGCTCTAGACCTTATTTTGGCAAAAAACTCAAAAGAATTCTAAAACACATCATGACTGTTATATGTTTGGTTTATTTTTATTAATTTATAATTGATAATTTCTATCTTTTCAAACTATATTTGAAAATACTTTTAGTACACATAAGACAGTAAAAGATAAAGGCAAAAAAAGAAATTTGGAAAGAAATAGCAAAATGAATAGAGAAAAATCTACTCAGAATCTAGGATGAGAGAGTGACTGAACTTTGACCTTTTAACTTTGACCTTTCTAGCAGCCAAAAGAAAAAAAATGAAATGATGAATCACATATTCTCACCATCTCATTAAAGGAAATGCAATGTTCTACTCATAACAGAAACTTATGTTGCACTAAATTCTTGGAGGAGTTCAATTTCATAAAACCTTATGTAAGACAGTCTTCCTCAGTAGTGTGTAATATTTAAAATATATTCTTTAGAAATTCATTTTTCCATGACTGCTAAATAAAAACCAAAAAAATACAATTGACTACTATACCCAGAGAATTATTATAGTGATGAAACAAGCAAGCTTCCTTTAAATCTCCATGCCTAACAGACTCTACGGACCCTTTCATTCAACGTGTCTACAACAGTGTTTCCTCTTCTGTGGCTTTCCAGAGATGACTCCTTCCAGGTTACTTTCTTCTCTGATCACGCTTATCCTATTAGAAGCAATCTCTCCTATTATTGACATTTTGCATTTTCAAGGTGCATTGTTTATAATTAATGAATCAATATTGACACCTAATTTCCAACTGAAGTCTAAACATTAAGGCTCACCCTTGATATTATGCCGTTTTATGAGTTTGACAAAATGCATAATGCCATATGTCCAAATGCATAATGTCATAGCACAGAGAATAGTTTCATGCTTCCAAACCCTTCCTCCATATGCCACCTATTTGTTCTTATCTCCAAGCTGTACTGTCTGCCCTGCAAGCCTGAGACAACCATAGATCTTTTTACTTTCTCTATACTTTTATATTTTTCAGAATATCAGAAAGTATGGAATCATGCAGTATGTAGCTTTTCAGATTGGGGTCTTTCATTTAACAAACATGCAATTAAGTTTCCTTCATGTCTTCACATAGCTTGATAACTCATTTATTTTTCAAACTGAATAAACTCTATTGCATACATGCATCAGTTTTTTTCATTTATCTGCTGAAAGATGCCACCAACATTTGGTTCCATGACTGTTATGTGTCTTAGACACTTGACTAAGCATGTATTGGTACCTGACTGTTTTATTTGAAACTCCTTTTTGTTCTATGATACTGAATAGAGTTTCTATACTGACTTGTCATTTTGACAAGTATGCTTACATTTTTGCCCATTTTTTTGAAATTAGGATGTTTCCTTATTCCTGAATTCTTTGCATATTTTGGATACAAGTTATTCATTGGATACATATTTATCAATATTTTCCTTCAGTATGTGGTTTATCTTTTTATTTTATTCATACAGTTTTCTTGTAAACTAGAAGTTTCTCATTTTAATAGAGTTTACATTACCATTTTTTCATAATTCATGCTTTTGGGTCACAGATTTTATGTCTAAAATCTATCACCAAAGTAAAAATGGCTTGGATTTTTTTAAAATTTTCTAATTATTTTATAATTTAATGCTTTACATTTAAACCTCTGATCCACTTTGTGTTAGGTTTTGTGGAAGGTACAAATGCATGATTCAGTGTTTTTTACAGGTCTATTTCTTACTGATTCCACATTTGTAGAAAATGTCTCATTTTACTGCAGCATTTAAATATTTTTTAAATTTTTAAAATAGTTTGTTCTGATTTATCAGATTTGCACACACTTTATTACCAATGGACAACACATTCCATCACAGAAATTATAAGGCTCTGCTTTTTACATAAGCCATCGGCAATGTTTTCTTCGGTGAATTTGTGGTCTGCTATAAAATGCTGCTAAAAAAATTGAATAAAAAATTGAAATGACCTCCAAGAGAAGTCCATGCCTCAAGGTGATTTAAGACAACTCTGAGATAATTGCTTGTCAACCACTTGCCTGAAGTATATTCTTTCCAGCACAAAAGAAGAACAGGCTAGCTTGATCTCATTCTCTATGTATTGTTACAAATCTTAATAATACTCTGCCTAAGCAATAAAATCCAACCTTGTCCAGTGTACATTTTAGGTCATTTCTAGCCTTTTCTTTCTGGTTTCTACCTCAACTCTTTTCTTTTTCCCATTAAATACAAACTCACACAATGAGCCATCTAGTTTTATATCTTATTAAAATCTAGCTGTGAGTAAAGTTGCTAAAGGACTTCAACTGCAAAAGAAAAAAAAAGTTTATATTTTCTACAGAGAATTTCTCTCTCTCTCCCAAAGAGTACTCAATTGCAAGGAGAATGTCAGGATAGGTTTGATGAATAAACTTAGAAGGTAACTTACATTTCATCTCCTTCCAAATCTGCTACTATTGAGGATGCCTTTTGGGGCAAGGTAATAACACTGTGACAGGAAGTCAGAATGCATTCAGCTGTATATAACAGAAACCATAAAATATTGGTTAAGCAAGAAAAATTGTCTATTCTTAAATGACAAGCCTCAAGTGGGCCTGGCAGATGAGGGATGGTGCCAATGTTCATACAACCAATTTTCCTTGATCTTCCTAATTTTCCTTTCCTGGTGATGTGTGGTCACAAAATAGCTAGTGCATGTCTGGGGGTTGCAGGTAAGTATTAGGCATAAAAATGAACATGGTAAGTGTAGAACAAAAAATCCTTCCAGAAATTCCAGTGTACTCTCACGTTTACCTAATTAGACAGAATGTCCAGTAGCCTCCTGTAACTCCAAGAAATACTGTAGGAAAGAAATGTTTCAATTTTAGCTCAGTATATTGCAGTCCCGTTTATATTATTTTAGTAAGGAGGAAGCAAAGACATAGGGTTGGCTGCCTACAGTGTCCTTGACAAAGACAATGTCTGCTCAACAACTTTGAAGTTAAAGAGGGCAGAAACTGAGCAAGTTCCAGAAACAAGCTGCAACTGCAATTGGATTGTTTTAAAATAAATTATAGTCAAAAGTATGGTGATCCATAGTTATTTTAATAGTATAAAATTGATTGAATAGGTTTTCCCCACAACCTAATATTTTTAATCATACTATTCAATAAAATGCTTTCTAAATATTTTTTTAAAAGTTATCCCTTCTCCATTTTTTCAATCATTCTTTGAATATAGAATTGGATTATTGCCATAACTTTTTATTCAGTTCCTGCCCTCCTGTCTTATTCATTTTCCTCATTATAGAGACACAACACCAACCACCACAATTAAAAGGAAGAGCAGTTTATTTGGGCTTCAAAATTCACCAGTTTCAGTGCACAGCTGGCCTGGCTTAAACACAGACGCTGTTTGGTGGAAAGATCTACTGTAGAAGAAAGCTGCTTACAGATGGAGGCCAGGAAGCAGAGAGAAAAGCCAAGAGCCTTCCAGGTCTTGATCGCTGTGACTCCTTAGGGCCCCACCTCCCGAGTGCACGCTCAGCCACTGAGCTCTGATGAGTAAAGCACCCCCTTAATCCAACCATCTTTCACAAACCCCACTTTTGAGTGCGTGAGACTCTTAGAGGCCATTCCAGGTCTAAACCATAGCACCTTTCAACTCTGACTCCATGCAAATTTATCCTGCAAATATGTCAGAAAGCATGAAAACCTGAATCTCACTCTGCCTAACTTACACTCGCTACTTTTCTTCTCTTCTAAAAACAAGCAAGAGCTCACTCACCAGATGAGGACTCTTTAGAAGATGTCCTCCTCCTCTCACTCCAGCTTGGATGCTGGCCTGTTCTTTTCTCCATCTGACGTTCATGAAACACACAAACGGCAGGGCTCATTCCTGTGATAGTTAACGTGTTTAAATAAGGCGCTTAGCGGATTCCTGACACACATTCCAACAAGAAGTCATACGTCTATTGGCTCTTTACTCTTGAGGTTTCTGTGACTAGATTTCCCTTTTAAATTCTCCTCTTTTTATCAAACTATGTTTTTAAGTAAACTGAAACAAACAAACAAAATTAAATGAGAGTGTTACCTCATTCAGACATCATGTCCTTAAAGCTGTTCCTCGTGGGTTTTGATAAGAATGTTTAACTCTATCATAGAATCCAGCTCCTCACATCAAAACTCTCTTTGTGTATTTTTATGCATTGGGTTTTCCTGTTGCTTGTATTTCTTTAAATAATTATTGTTTTTTTTTTTTGTACCTGGGATTAAACTCACAACCTCGTGCTTGCAAGGCAAGCGCTTATGCCAGTGAGCTAAATCCCCAACCCAACTATTGTCATTATAAGTAAAGTGAACAGCACATAGTAGGTGCTTCAAAATATTTGACAAGGCAATTGTGTTACATGTACATGCACTTTAATTACAGAAAAGTGAATGTCATTTCAGTGCTGGCAAAACTATTTCCTCTCTTAATCATTTAAATTCACATAGAAATTAACTTCACCAATGAAGCAGTTTTAGCTTTTATACACACTGAAGAAATTTCAAAGCAAGAAAAACAAATCATTTAAAACTTCTTATGCTACATATTATTTTAGTGAAAACAAAACTAGGAGGTATATTTTTAAAACTCCAAATTGGAATGAAATGGCAGATTTTCTCTTGATTTACACTTGATCTTATGATTACAGAATACAGTCCATGTCTTTAATTTTTATTTTGGTCCTGGAAGAAATTAATACATTTTTCTAAAATTGTAGTTTTTAATTAGCTCCTGTATAGCTTTGGTTATGTTTTTATAAAGCTTATTTTACTGTATCATACTAGGAGGAGTAGGCTAAAGATGCCATTTCTCTCCAAATCTTTAAATTGGGAGAAACTCTTAAGTCCTCCATTCTGTAGCAACTAAGGAAAGTAAACCCAAAATTTTAGTTCATTTGTTCAAGGTCATAAAGCATGAATGGCAGGAGAGGAGCAGAACCAAGAAACCAGCTACAAACGGTCTCTCAGGAACTTAAGAATGTGTCCTGAAACCCTCAGAGGCAGTTTTATTCTGTGTGAATTTACCTGTTGGGACAGACATTTCTCACAACCTGCAGCTAGTCACCATCTTCCTCCTACGTGGCAAGCTCCCCTTCCTGTCCACTGATCTTTCTGATTAACAACAACCTCACAGACAGAAGAACAGGCTTCTGGAGCCTCCCTACCAGCTCAGCCTTGCAGTCCTATTCTGGAGCTCACTGTTCCTGCATGTAGATGTTCCTTTCATAACTTTTCTCTGATCCTATAATACTTTTTTTCAACTCTCATTCTCCAGTGACTCCTTCAAAGGTAGAAACCAGTATTTCTAAAACACATCATTCATTTCACAATTCTCATAGATGTTCTCTCACTGAACTCTGACTAATAAGCCCAATTAGCACTTTAATTGTCACATCTTAAATATCACATTTTGGAGGGAAAAGTTTGTTAAGCTGACATTTAGAAGATATTAATTATAATGAAAGAAGCTGTTACAGTATATGCAGATTAACCTCTGTCCCCACAATATGTTTATACAATCAAAACTTAGTATTATTTGATTTTGTTTCCAAAAAATACTGATGAGAAAACACTCAAAGATTAAACTGTGATTATATAAACAAACTGATATATTAAGATGCCTCAATGCTGCATTGAAGCCTGCTATAAAGATATATCATCAACCTGATATTTTCCAACATTATTTGTGCACAAAAACTGTTATCTTCTTGTCTTCAAATAACACAAACTTACTAATATTGGACTTACCAGTTACATACAGTGGACCATTTTAGGGGGAAAAAAGCATTTTACATATTATGATTGTTAATTATGATTGTATTCCTAGGAATGTGCACTCAAAAGGCTAACACTGGATTTAATTGCTAAGGTGTCAGTTACAAAATGGTCTTGAAATCATTGTTCAGTTCATGCCCATATAAGCAGGTTTTCTTCTTTCTTTTTCATTTACTTATTTTTTTTCTCAGACTCGATAAATTTTGACTTGTTGGCTGGTGGAGTCAGTGAAGGAATGAATAAAAAGCACTTCTATCTTACAATTAGCACAGAATGGATTATCACTACAGCAAATGAGTCTGGTTCTCCTATTTTTTCCTATTATGCACGGTTAATCCACACTCAGCCAGACTGTTTCTGAAAAATGTTGGTGTGAATACACCCTCCAATATTTCTTCCACACCGACTGTAAATATAATCTAGGCATAAATCATCAAAAGTAAATACCAGCGAACACTTTAATCCTTTATAATAAATCAGGGAAATGGGGAGCCTATGTCTGATGATGAAATTTCAGTATAGGTCAAACCAGCAGTTTGCTGAGAAGGAGCACATTAAAAAACAGGCAGCATTTTGTTAAAAATTCGGAGATCCACTAGACAGTAGATCTTTTTGCAAATATTTCTATCTTGTTTATTTCTTAAATGGAGCCATTGCTTTTCTTTAGCAACTAAAATCAAACAGGGAAAAAGATTTGCTTGTTTTTTTTTTAATGAGTGTCTATGTCTTATGGAACTGGGATAGATGGTGAATAGCATAGAAAAATCCAATCATTACAACTTCTGCATTCAGATAATTTCTATATAGTAGGGCAGATGAGATACATAAACAATTTTTAAATGGTGCAATACTCTTACTATACTGACCTGAAAAACAATGTCATACAATTGTGCTTAAAATGAGTGTCAGGCCAATATGGTAGGGCCAAACAAATGAACATGATTCAAAAATTAAACCCAGTGAGAGATACTGGCACATGATCCAGAGGGATTTTGCTGCCATCAAACAAGGCAGAAGTATCTCAAGACATACAGCAGGATGCACTCCTACCCTGGAGTGACCCAAGAGCTTAGTGTCAGGGAGGAAAAAGTTATGACTTTATATCATCATCCACTGAAATGACTAAAGCCCACCAGACAGTGACCTGACTTCACTAGGGTGCAGAGTGCAGGGCTGGATCCCGGGCTCACACAGAAACACTGTCTTGGCTTTTCCTTGGGTAAACACAGCTTCCATGTATGATCTCTTCATCCACCAGGAACTGCATGGATTTGATAGGCTTTAAATTCTTGTCCAACCCATACATAATAGAAACACCAACAAGCAGGTTCAGAGCCCTTATGGCTTCTTGATTCTGGGACAGACACTGATATTGTGGGCTGTAGTTCTGCCCCCATGTCCATGCATTGAGCTGGGAACAATTTTTTTTTTCGGTACCGGGGATCAAAATAACTACCTTGTGCTTGCCAGGCAGGCTTTTATGCCACTGAGCTAAAACCCCGGACAGACCTGGGAACAATTAATTAATTCTAAAAGGGCAGAGCCCTGGCGATAGTCTCCTTCAAATTCTTATAGGAAGTTAGCAGACTTTCAGTAATGTCTGCCTACCTGTTACCTTATATTGCAACAAAAGGGATGATTGGACACCATCAAAAGTGGTAGGACATCAGAAGAGTACTTCAATATTCTACCCGGGCCTCATGGTACTTAGCAGCAGAGTTTGCATTAATGAAGACAATCAGACTCCACCATGCTGAAGTACTGGAGCCAATCAGACTTCCCCATAGTGCCACTCATTGAGTGCTAGGTTCCAAACATTGGCAGCCACATCTGATCAGTGACATCCAGCGCTGTCTAGAGGGTCTGCATTGCTCTCTTCTGCCCTGAAGTGGAGCAGATGTCAAGTTCAGAGCATCTTGCAAAGCCTGCCCACATCCTCATGCTCACTGACCTTGAGTTCGGTTTTACCAGCTAAGGAAGCAGTTGTGCAGGTCCCAGGCCTTCTCCCCAGGCCGATCAGTGCCTGGATCAGTAGGTGGCTGTGGCTGCCAGAAGGGACTGGGAACCAACTGGAGAAATAATTTTCATATACAGTTTAACCTTTTCAATGTTGCAAGTGTAGTGTAGATATAAGTTCTGCCAGAGTTAGGCAGAGGAAGGAATTACTTGTAGGTAGAGTAACCAAGAAAATCTTGGTTTAAATTGCATCTGAGACAACTCTTAAAAAGATTAAAAGAGTTTTTCTTTAGTTTAGCTAAGCTAAAGAAGACAAAGGCCTAGACCTAAGATTATAAAACAAAAATTCTAGATAAATTTGAATTTCAAACAATCAACATCAGAAAATGTTGTAAGAATGTATCATGAATTATTTAGGACACAGAGACAGTAAATTTATTTGTTCCTTATCTGAAATTCAAATTTAACTTATGATCCTATAATTTTATTTGTTAAATTTTGACAATTTTCCTCAAAGGGAAAATCACACAGGGTACATTAAGAGAAAAGGGGTTTCTTCTGGTGTTCCAGTTTGAATTGTTTCTCAAAAATTTTTTGATCTAGTCCCCTGTACTTCAGCATGTGACCAAATTTGGATTTAAAGTCTTTAGAGGCAACATTAGGACCCTGTACTAACTCCCCACAAAGAATGCAGTCATTACGACCTGTAAATGTATATTAACAAAAAAAAAAAAAATGAAACTTAGGACCTTAGGGTGGGCCTTACTCCAACATAACTGAAGTCTTCATGAAACAGAAAAGTCTGCACACAGAGGCAGACACAATGAGAAAGTAGGTGACATGAAGATGAAGGCATGGTGACATGGAAATTATGCTATGACAAGTCAAGGAATATCAGAAGCAAAAGAAGCTTGAAGGGGCCAGTCAGGAGGCTTCTTCTGCAGGTCTGGAGGAAACACACCCATGCCAACAGCTTGATGTTAGATTGCTTGAGGCAATTAATTTCTGTTGCTCCAAGCCACCTATTCTGTGGTACTTTGTTGAGGGAACTTTAGAAAATTAATTTAGTGGATAATAGACTTAAGTATTTGAATAGAGAAGGTCCAATTCTGTGAGTTGAGACAGGACTATAAGCAGGCTAGAGTGCTCAGTAAGAGCATGCAAGCTCCTCTTTCTTGTGGATACTAAGTCTAAAAAAAAATATGAAAAGCTAAACTATAGTTCTAGCATTTATTATTTACCCAGAATATGCATTTTGTTTCAGCCTGAAAACACACAATACAAAAGATTGTATTACAAAGTGATGCAAAATATTCACAAGTTTTGAGAATGTACAATGCCTATAAAATTCTTGAAATAAAATTTCAAGTTCTGGCACCTGTAAGTTCCAAATGTCTGTAAATAATCTATTTTTATTTTTCAACCTTGGTGGAAAAACTGGGAAAGTAGTGTTTAATTAGTGAAGAGCTATCGACATTTTTAGAACAAATGCTCTGAAATGATGTTATGTATAAGGCAAAGGATACAAAATAATGTATTTAGGATTTTATAATCAAATTCTATTTACAAAGCACAAAAAAGGATATGGAGAGATAAGTAATGATTCATTGAGTATAGTAAGTCCACCTCTGTGGAAATTCAAGAATGCTGCAGAAATGAGGGAAAATATTCTGATGAAATGTAGTTTTTATCTGATCTTAGAAGGATGGAATAGATTGGAAAAGCCTTTGTAAAATCATCTCATGATCATTCTGACTAAGCCATGTAGAATTGCAGTCAATGTTTTAAAAATCTGAAAGTATCTGTTAGCACTACAAAAAAAATATGTTCCCAAATGTGTCTGTCATTTTGATAATTTTGCAAATACACTCTAACATAAAGATAATGTACAGAGAGAGTTCCTCCAACTCTTCAACCTTATATTAAAAAATACTTATGCAAATAGTACCCCTTACAATGCCCTTCGGAGGGCAGCTATGCAGATTAGTAAATAAATATTCTCACTGAGTCCATTTGACCCAATTATTTTCATTCTAGGTAACTTCCTAAAAGAGTAAAAGATACCACATTACAGCAATACATGAATATCATTTTATAGCAGCACAATTCATAATAGCTATGTCTTGGAAGCAGCCCTTATGTCCATCAATAGATCAATGGAATAAGAAACTGGTGTTCACACACCAACACACTGTCTGTCTACTGCACTACTCTCTGCTCCTCCACAGACATGAGTACATTTGAGTCATTTGTTGGAACATGGATATGCCTTGAGAATACAATGCTAAGTGAAAAAAAACCAGACACGTAAGGTGAAACGTTGTTTTATTTCTCTTATATAAGAAAAATAAATTACAAATAAAGAGCAAAATAATAGGTAGATAATAGGAAGTGTGAAGATAGGTCTTTTGCAATTGGAAAAGGAACCAAGAAATAAAGGAATAAGGGAAGGAAAGAGGGATGAGAAACTGATTGAGACGTGCTCTGTGCATACACCAGCTCTCTGCAGGGAAGGTAAACCCTGTGTACTGCCAACGTGTACAAATAAAGAGCTTACTCTAATGGGACCATAAGTGCTTTATATTTTGCATATACAATCATACACTTTGGAACACACTTGAATAAACCCTTCATTTCCACCGCAAAATTTAAAAGATAAAATAAAATCTAGAGAAAAACTGATTATAGATCTATGATTAGATGTTGAACAATTAAAGAAATTGCTTTTCTGAAATTTTATTTTCCATCTTGTGTCACGTGGTATTTAGGAAATTTCATATAGTTTTGAGAGACAATCAAAGATAGTAAAAACAATTTAAAAGTGTCATAAAAATTATAAAACTAAAAGTAACCAACCCTAGGTCCAAAAGTCCTGTATATTTTTTTTGAGAGATGTCTGCAATTCTCTTCTCTGAACTCTTTATATGTTACAAAGAGCAGAAAACAGAATCTGTTGTGACAAATCTTTCTCAAACTTTTTTTTTTTTATCATTTTGAGACTGGGTCTCACTATGCAGTTTAGGCTGGCTTTGAGCTCATTTTGTAGCCCAGGCTGGTCTGGAACTCACAACAATCCTCCTGCCTCAGTTCCCCAAATGCTGGGATTATAGGCATGAGCCACCACACCCAATTTGCTTTCTCAAATTTGAGTGTGCATGAGAATCACCTAGAACCCTAGGGAAATTCTTGTTAAGAAATCTGAGCAGGGCCTGAGGTCCTACATTCCTGACAAGCTTCTATTGGTAACATTCACACAGCACAAGGAGCTACTATTAAATCTGCTTAACACCTCTGGGACCCTACATTTTCCATTCTGTTGCTCTATCCTACTTGGCTAATATGTGAAGTTATTTGCATCAAGAAAAATACCTTATTAACCTAGGCAATAAGAGGTGAGTGAGTAAAAAATCATAGCTTTTTTTTTACATTAATAGCTTTACTTAATCAAAGAATGACATTGCTTTAACAGGGAAGTACAATTTTTTATGAAGTTTGTAGACTGGTGAAAATCATGGAGAAAGAAAAGACTATTAATGAACATAATTTCTGAGAACGAGTAATAGGGTTTTGAAACATTGGGTCAAATACTTTGTAGAAGATAAGATCTAGGCAAAGAAACTCTTGGACCTGAGATTAAGGTTTTTTATCCTCATCTATTATCTCAGTAAGAAAGAAAAAGGCATTTATTTATTCTCTCTGCTCCTGGCCCTTCCACTGCTAGTGCAAGGCTCTAAATTTGAATATATGTGTAAAATGTCTAGTGATCACTAGGGTGCATAATTCCCATCACACTTTAAAGAAGTAAAAAAAAAAAAATAACAGAAAAAGAAAACATGGTAAAGTCAACAAAATATATGAAAAGGCTGGAAAACCATCACCAAGAAATCACAATAAATACAAATCCTAAGAGACACAGAATAAGCACAAACACCATAATGGTAAGTAGAATCAATTAAGTATCCCCTTGAAAATAAGAGAGTAATACTGAATTAGAAAAAAAAATCCAGCACCAAACTATCAATCAGAGATTCGATAAAACAAATTAACAAATAATGATTAAAGTAAGAAATGCAAATATGTGCAATATTTATCATACAAACAATACAAAAATAAAACATGTTCTTCTTAATTATTATAAACTATTATAAAACAATTAATTCAAAATGGGTGGTACTAAAATTATATTTCACACTGATAAAATACAGGTAATAAAATATAGCCAAAGGATTTTATCATCATGATGAAATCAAGTATCTCCTGACCCTGCTTCTAAATATATAAACAAAATACTTGTGGAAAGGAAAGAATAAAGAAATGATCTATCATCAGAGGGATTTAAACAAAGCTCTGCCAGAAATTGATAAGTTGTCTAGAATTCATTAGTATATAGGTGAATGATTTGGAAGTAATTATAATTGAGCTATAGAGAACTTTATAGCCAAAGAAACATGTCAAACATTTTCTTAAAAGATGATGCACTAAATCGCTAAGGAAAGTTCAACAAATTTTCAAAACACAGACAATATTGTTGGTAAAACAAAATAGGACAAATATTCAATCCCAGGAAAAAATTTTTAAGCTCGGTTATAAAATGTACAAATAGATGACAATGTGTGAGGAAAATCTATGTTAATTACTAAGCAAAACACTTTGAAATAGTACATGACAGACAAATACAAAAATAGATTCAAAATACTATGAAAAAATGATGAAAGAAGAAGGGAAGTATTAAAAGAAAAATAAAATATATGATGTGAGAGAAAAGGAAAAGTAGTAGACTGATGAATAAAAAATGCTAATTCTTTGAAATACCAGTGAAACTAAAAATTCTGAGTGACAATACTCTCTACCCAAAAGAAAGCACACAAACAATATTAGACAGGAATGACATCATAGATATAGGTGAGTTTCAATACTTTTAAAGAGACACTTAGAAAAATGTATACTGAAATGCAAAATAAATTGATATTAAGAGCTTGATTTTCTAGGATTATATTGACTAAAAAAAGGTAGAAAATTGAAAAGATCAATATTTATAGAAATTGAATTATAAAATTAATTATTTACTTTGTTGTAAAAAGGTCCCTAACCTAGACATTTTTGGGGGAAAATTCTACTAATCCTGAAAGTTTCTACAGAAACAGAGACTTAAGAAAATTTCCCAATTCATATTTTGAGGTTAGCTTCACCCTGAAACTGCTGGTGATACTAAAAACAGAAAAGATGAGGCACTTAAAAAGTATAAATCCCAAAAGGAATGTTTTCAAACTGTATCTAGCAGTATTCTAGTTTTCCAGTCTGACTTCAACCTACCTATTTTGGAAAAACATATGATCAGCTCAGTAGATGCCCAAAAATTTGGTCTAAAATTTGCCTCTGTGTCTTAAATTTATATATAAAAAATATACAGGGTGAGAATTCCCAACCTAAGCAAAATCTCTTTTAGAAATGTACATCAGACACGATTCTTCATGAAAACCAATAGTCAGTCAACTAAATTCAGAGCAGAGTGGAATCCTCACTGCCATACGAACATGTACTTTAAAGAATATGTATTTGTTTAAACAAGATGAAAAAGTGGAGACACAAAGCTTTCAGGTTTTATTAATGATTTAAGTATCGACATTTAAAACACAAAATCAGAATTTAGAGTAAATGAAATTAGTGAATAAGTTGCTGGATAAACATAAATAAATATACATGAAGTTTACTCAGAAACAGTAAGAAAATAAAATCAAAGGAAGGATTTCATTAAAAAACAGAAAAAACAGAAGGTCAAATGATATTGAGGAATAAACCTACCAGGAAATGTAAAAACCCTAAAGAGAAAAATACTGTAAAACTTCTGTGAAAAATACAGAACAAAATCAAAATAATAAGAAGCATCCTACATTCTTGAACAAAGAAGTTTAGTAATTTAAATTTGTTTTCCTTTAATTTTCTGTAAAAACTCTCTCAATAGAAACAAGGTCACAGTCAATGAAAACTGGCAATTCAAAAGATTATAGAGAAAAAAATGTGTCTAAGTAGTCAAAAACACTTAGTAAGAGAACAAACAAAAGAGGAGGTGAAACATGAAAGGAAATGCCCATGAAATTTAGGCAGGAATAAACAAATCAGTTGACAGAATTCCTAACAGATCATGTGTATATGTCAATGCAATTTATGACAAGGGTTTTTGGTCCACCTACTAAAGGAGCACAGAAAATGCAGTATCCATTTACAGAAGCAAAATAAGACCAAATTTGGTAGGAGAAGCCAGCTATTCACTTAATCCATTTCTTATTCTAGGAAATGCGGTGTGACACTGTGGTTCATCTAGGGAAATGACACACTGGAACGACATACACGGGTCACACACACAGCCCAGAAAAAACGCACACACCTGCTTTCCCTCTCAGTAGTCACATGAAAACGACCCTCGGGCACGCCTGCAAACCACAAACGCAAACTGGCACAGCCGACGACGTCTCCAAATCCCTCTGCAAAGCTAAACTGAGGCCTCTTCCCCCAGTCACCACCGGCTGAAATACCTGGGCCTATACCCGGAGTGGGCGCTGCTGCTCTGTGTGACTCTCATTTTTAAAACCTAATTGTTTTAGAGGCATTTTCCCCATTACAATCTGTTCACATCATGAATAAGATCAATCTCATTGTAAAAAGATAAACGACACTATCCTACAAAATATGAGGAAAATGAGAATCATTTTATCTTATATTTTTAAATCTTCTTTTAGAAAGAAACAACCAATAAAGTTAAAAGACAGATAAACCTTGGGCAAACATATTTGTGTCCTATTTAAAAGGTTCATTTCCATGCAAAAGAATTCCCATCAATCAACCTTAAAAAGAAAAAAATTACCCAGTAGATAAATGGACAAAGAAACATAAAATCACATTCACTGAAGAAATGAAAAAATATTTAATATGTAAACAATAAGGAAAATATAAAGAAATATAAAACTGAGGGGTTTTTTTTCTACCTGATTAGTAAAAATAACCTTGAAAATTTAAATACTGAAGCGTAAACGTGGTGAAGACCCAGGTGATCTGGCCTTCCACGAGGTAGGTTGTGATGTAGCCTGTGATGCCCACCTAGAGACAATCCTGCAGCTTCCTATCTGATACAAACATGAACATATCCTTTATATAGCAGTTATCGTTCTGTGTAAAAATACAACCAACCTCTACATCTATTAAAAGGTACAATCACAAGATATTCTTCTCTGGAAAATTGCTTCTGATGCCAGCACCTCTATCCATGTTATGTTTCTTAGGGAAAAGATTAAAGAATTTGTGATACACCCACCTGAAGGCATACTAACAATTCAGACACAAATGCAATGAAAATGCAGTGATTCCTGAAGCACGTATGTGCAAAACATCAGGAAACGATGTAGATTTAGTTTTTAGTGCATATTTTATATCAATTATATATTTTTACATTTATATTTTTAAATAAGTATGTGTTGAATGTATATGTATGTGTGTATGTATGACATAGAGGCTATATTCACATATACATACATGTTTGTATATACATATTTATATGAAAATGCACAGGAATGCATTTTCATATAAAAATGCCTCACACATTGAACAGAGGTTACATAGAAAAGACATCAAAGTGGGATAGTAGCAATAAAGGACTTCAAAGTTTTCTCCTGTGTACATCTCCATTGTTTCTATCATATATTAAAATAACACATTCAGTTGTCATTAATTGGTAAATTTTTAAAATTAAGACTTGATCTGATATCTATGTTTCTCCCAGTATATTCCATAAAACACTTATCCTTCAAGATGTTTCATGCAAAATGGGTTCTTAGATCGAATATATTTTTATTCACATTTTCAAGTTTCTCTAAAGAAGATGCATCAGTCAATGTCAAAAGAAATTTTTCAGCCTCCAGATAGAGAAGTACGTTACAAAACACTGTCATTGACGAGGCAAACGTAACTGAACATTTCTGAACTGATCATAGCCATTTCAAAGCCAAGAAGAATCAGTATGACTGATTCATGAGTTCTGCAGGGTATCTCTAAGGTTAGAATCAAAAATTTCTAGCCGCCTTTGAAGAAAAGCTTTTTAACTTACAGTGCTGTGTAATTTAATTAAGGAGGAAAATGAAACCAAATGTGTACCTTAAAAAACAAATGCAGAGCAAACTCCAAGAATTCTTCCATGTGATTTCAAATTATACTGCTAGTTCCAAGGAGGATGCAAACAAGTGAGAACAATAAAAACCAGCATATCACTACCAGGTTATATACTACAACCTTCCAAACACAAATTATCCAGAACTTGTGAAAAAGTCTCTGTTTAACACAAAGTGTGATATGCAATGATGCGTATGCTATTGTTAATTTTAAAATGTGTGTACATTGAATAATAGCAGATTTATTTTGTTCCTGTTTTTTGAAATCTTTGCTCCCAAAACTATTTTTAAATTGCCAACATCTTTTGAAATGTCCTGGCTTCTGAGAAGGGCATTCTATCTGTTCCTCTGAAGTCCACCCTCAGTGGCATTTGCTGTCCCTTCCCTGTGGAATGCTAGTTCTCCCCGCCTTGAGACACTGCTCCTTTTACTCAAAGGAGTATTCTTTGACACTCACAGTTTAATAGACACTTTGCTTTCACCCTCAAATTCCCTGCTTTGATTTTATTTCAAGGCACAAATTCTTACTCCACTGCATAAAGCTTAGTTGTTTGTTGTCTACCTTTTCCCACTGTGCACTAGGACGTGTTTGTTTCAGTGTTCTGTTTGTAGGGCTTGGGCTCAGACTGAGGGCATCCACACTGAACTACATCCCCAGCTCTTTTTAAATTCTAACTTCGAGACAGAGTCTCACTATGTTGCGTGGGTTGATCTTCGGCAAATATGCCTCCAGCCCTCGAGAGTGCTCGGTTACAGATATGTACCACCACACCCACACCCAGCTAGTCTCTTTATTTCTATATCTTCAATCCGTACAGCAGCAGCAATGCCTACCAACTAATCAGTAAATATTTCTTGAACAAATAAAATGAGTAAATCTTTTACTGTGTATAGTGATAGCTACAATTTCAGGGAATAATGTAGTCCACTTGAGATTCAGAAAAGTCATTAGCAATCAGATTTTCCAAGTCTATCTTTAGAAAGCTACTTAGTTTTGGTGAATTCTTTGTTCTCCAAAGTTAGTTGACTGTGGCACATTTTTCCTATGTAACATTAAGATGCAAGAGAAATAATAGTCTATGAAAAACATCTTAGAAAACAGGATGTGCTCTAAAATCCCATTAAATCCTATAATTCAACATTTCAAAATCGTATAACCTTTGAGTTCTTTTTATGCTTTATTCCCTTCCTCGCCTTGCTATGTTCTTCCTAGCCTATGCTGTTGAAGTTGTAGCACAATCTAGTATGCCTCAAAGACAAAGGAGTCAGGTAGTGAACACATAAGATGTAAACTGAAAATTTTGAGCTTATTTTAAAAAATATGTAAAATAATAAACAACAACAGTAACATTAATACAGAACAGTTCCATACTAACTGTATTTTGTGCTAAATCTTATATTTCAGCTAAAATGTACCAGGAAAACAGAAACACTTAAAGGTTTCTAAAACAGAGAATATTTAACATAAGAAACCAGTTCAACAAGCAGTGGGGGAGGCTGAGATTCCACACAAGGTCAGTGCAGCAGCCCCGACATGAATAAAGGCAAGAAGACCCTGGATTGCTCGGGGTGGAGACCGTGGTAAGACCTGGGAGCCCAGCAGCCAGGGCTCCCTGGCCAGAAGAAATCACCACAGCATAGACTGAGCCCCTGCCAGAGATGCTGGGCAGGGAAGAGATGAAGAAATATCCTAGCTGTGTCCTTCTTCCTGCCCTTTGACGTCTCCTCAGTGCCTCAGGTCAACTGAATTAGCTGACAGAGGAGACTAGGAATTGCGGGTCGGTCGGTAGGATTCAGTTTCCTCCTGACAGGGAGCAGAAGTAGAGGAGGGAAGACAGGCGGACGATCCCAGAACTGGTTCAGCTACGTATTTCATTTAGTATAAACAACATCAGACCCACTGCCTTCGTTTTTGGTTGTGATGCTAAGGCTAAGCAAAGCTTTATAAACAAAAATAAAAGCATGTTAAATGTAACTCATACCCAAAACTTGGGAAATCTGTCATTTAATTACATGTGACAGCATAACTCATACTTTATCATAAGATTTAAGTATTCCTCATCTGTTTTTTAAAAAGCCAAGATCCATTACTGGCATAATGGATATCACTTTAATAAATTGAGTATTTCAATTATACTATACAATATTACTTTTAATTATTGTGGCAACATCAATTAGTTCTTTATTTTGAAGAAAAAATAAAAACGATTTAGAGTTTCATATCAAGATAATAGTAAATTAACAATTCTTAATATATTGCTTCTTGTTATCTTCAAAGTAGTAGCTCAGATTCTAAGATATAAGCACGGAAAATTGTTTTAACAACATAAGTTCAAACTGTTCCTTTCAATGAACCAAAAGAAATTACTAGTGTAATTACCTCAGGTATCTTGTGTATATATAGTTTTTCTTTTCCCTTCTTTCTTCCCTCCTTTCCCCCATCCCAGTTGTTCTTTCCTTTTTAGCAGTTTCTTTCCCTTTCACAATATCTATTATAGGTTTGAGATCTTAATTACTCTTTCAGTTGCTTACACTAGGAAGACAATATGACATTCACACATGCAAATATGATTTATTTCACTTATGAGTATGTCTCTAGTTGAACCATCTACCTATAAAAGGCTCAAGTTTGTCCTTCTTTATAGCTGAGTTGTACTCCATTGTACAGAAATACCACATCTTTTTTATCCATTCCTCAGTTGATGGACATCTGGGTTGTTTTCAAGATTTAGCTATTACAAATTGTGGAGCTATAAACATGAGAGCACATATATCACTGTGGTATGATACAACATCAATTATTAAATGATGTTTCTCTTTACTCGCACTTGCTGAAAATGTTTCACATTAATCTGCAAGAACCATATGGAACCATTTTGCGGTAGATCATGAAGTAAGCCAGTAGCCTGCAATGAACAATGAGGTACAGAGCAAAATGACACAAGTAAAGCATTTGATACAAATGTTAAAGGCAAGATCTAAAATACTTTTATTAAAGAAATCTCCAATGTGGATATTTTATTTAAAAATACTGTAGCAGAGAAAGAGCAACCAAAATTGACTCACATTGCATAATAAAATGTAAAAACAGCTTTCATATTGCAGTTTTGAGAAAACTGTTATGCCTTTTTTGAATAAGGCAAAAATCATGACAGGCACAAAAATGGTTTTAATTATTAACTAGAGTAAGCACACTTTTTCCTTGCATTCATAGATTGCAATCACATACGTTTCTAGAAACATGAATTAAAATGAAAGTACAATGTAATAAAATTAACCCAGAATTAGTGACACATTAATAAAAAGATACAACTAAAGAATGTTTCATGAAACTTTATGATAAATGATGTCTGTGCTACCTACAAGCCAAAACAAAGAGGAAAATGTTAGGTTTTGAGCTCTCCGAGCCACGAAAGGAAATGTGCACAGCCTTGGAGTAAAGGCTATATAATTTTAGTCACATTTTCAGCCTTACTCAGGGTGAACAATGACAGCATCACACCAAAGTCAGATAAGAAAAAAAAAATGGCTTGATCTCAATCAAATTGCTAACAGCTTATGCAATAAATGTCATATATTGATCTCATTTCTTATTTAAGAATTCAGTGATCCTTGTCTGAGTAGTAATTGTCATAGTCTTTTAAAATACTCATGTTATTTCATTGCCTACAGCCTTTGTAAAATTTCTGATTGTGTGTGTAGATTTTTTTCAAAATTATGTTATTGCTTCTAGGGGAGCAAAATGATTATTTTGGGGACTTGAGAAAGCTGTCA
Organism: Hydrochoerus hydrochaeris; assembly: GCA_004027455.1. Taxonomy (NCBI): domain Eukaryota; kingdom Metazoa; phylum Chordata; class Mammalia; order Rodentia; family Hydrochaeridae; genus Hydrochoerus; species Hydrochoerus hydrochaeris. Next base: position 97,752 of record PVLA01000427.1, on the reverse strand, counting down.
TGACAACGTGTTTGGTAAAAACCAGGCTGTGGATGATTAGAGACAACTTAATAATTCAAGAATTTAAAATGGATACTTTTGCATTGGAAAACAGAATTGGAAATCCCAACCATTTTGGCTCGCAGTTTAATTTTGGTGGAATGAGCTCTTTTTGAGGCTTAAATGGAAATAGACCACTATTGCCATCTCCTGGCAAGTCAACCACATGACCATGATTTAAGACTGAAGTGCCACACACTGTGGAAAAGCAAGATTACTCCATAAATAGGCAATAAAATATCAAGTATTTACTGTAAGACCATCATTGGGTTTTATTCTTTATTCCTATAAGACCTTCACAAAAATCCATTAGAGTTGATAAATGGTAGCATTTGTTCTATGAGCTCTTTATGTTGAACAGAAATTCTGCTTGTTATGACTTTTTAAATTAAATGCATATGATGGATCTACCTGTGATTGAAACAAATATTAGAGCTGCTTTGAGAGAAAACTTAGAAAACATGTCTGCAGTGCAGTGGGGGAAATGAGCCAGAATTGCACCACCGCACACAGCCAAGAAAGTGACAGGTAGCTCTCTACCATGTAATAAAGCTGATGGAATGGATAACGGCTCTGACAGCATTAATCTATCTTTCTGCCATGGGGGCTTTCACAGGAGATGAATGATACAGCCCCTTCTACCTTGCCTTGTCATCTGGCTGCATTTGTCTTTAATTCTCTGCCTTTCTATTGTTCTCCTTCACAATTGACTGCTGCTGCTGCTTTAAACTCCCTTCCCTTCCACCCTCACATCTGGACATCAAATCACCAGCTCCATCTGAGCCCAGTTCATGCGCTCCCTGCCTGAGATGCCAGCTGAGTCTTTTATGAACTAGATGTCACTCACATCTGCAAGCTCTTCTCCAGGGTGCCGTCCTTTGCTGGAAACTCTAAACTCTTGTTGCAGCTGAGCAGAGAAGGACAATGAGATATGGCTTCAAATCATTACCCGCCAGGTCAGGAAGTCATGCTCCACATACTTCTGAGTCAGACCATGTTACCTTTTCAAGCAAATCATTTCAGAAGGATGCACATGCTAACTAACTTTCCCAGGATGGATTGGAAGCGCCAAGACAGTTGACATAACAAAAACCTCTTCCAAAGTCACTTTTCCAAAGAAGAAAAATGTATTGCTGTTGTTATTGTCTTATCTTGGCCCATTTTATCATGAATGCAAAATCAGCCTGGAATTGAGCTTTGAAGCACAATATTACCTCATTTTTCCATTTTGGGATCCTCCACTGAAGTTTCACAATGTCTACCCATTGAATCTTCAGGTAACCAATCTGAGTAACCACGCTTAAGACGCATGCCAGGAGGGAATCATCTTAAGAGGGCATCATCTCCCGATCCTAGAAATAGACAACTAATGAAGCCATAGTGCAGATGGAAGATCAATGACAATGAATTGAAAAATGCTGTTTCTGAATTCCAGATGCCCACTTGCTCAAGGAACCTTCCAGTTAAGAAAAATGTCAGAGAAATCTATGAAAAGAAAACTCTTACAGACATAAAATTTGAAAGGAAGAGAGGTAAAGTTAAATCAAAATGATAAAAAAGATAAAATCATAAAATTAAAAAGTCCAAATCTATTACCATTTAAATAATCATATTCAAAGGATTGATAGCAGTAAATGTTCTCACATATAGAATTATTATGCTAGACATGGATGTGTTTATTTTACATACATAAACTCATCCAATTCTCGTTGTTTAATCCTATTTCCTCTGTGTACCATGAAAGGAAATGTAGCACAAAGAACCTTGGAAACAACCAAAGTACACTTCAGATTCCAAACCAAAGATGTGGCTCTTAACTACTATACTGTTACATGGCTCTTAAATGTGCTCATGTCTACATCTATCAGTTGGAAACACAGTCTCCCTTTCTCTGTCTGTCTGTCTGTCCGTCTGTCCATCTGTCTGTCTGTCTCTTCCGTGTTCATCTATTACAATGAGAAGGATATGCACTAGGTTCCCCATCTTGCAGAAGGTAAACCAAATCTATCCAAAACCGGGAAATCCCTAAGTGGCAGATTTAAGATGCCAATCCCAATCTCACCTTCCTCACGAAACACCTCACTGCATTCCAGAATGCGATGGCCATGGAAACCAGTTCTCAGATCTTCTGCTTCAGGGATACAGTTTTCTGAGAGCCCTAAGTTCTCTCTCTAGCATCACATTTGTGCCAAAGTCACACTTATCCTAGGCTGCTCACGTGTAATCAAGCTCATCGGGGTTATGAATGTGGGCCTATTCCTACAGCAGGAATACTTAGATAGACAGCTTGGCTCGGGGTCCTCGTGACCCAGCTTGAAATTCTTAGGAGAATCTTATCTTGTTCCATCTTCCTTATTGTTCCTTCTTCCTTATCTCTTTCCATGAGTATCAGAATTGCATTATGGTGTGAATTTCTTTCCTAAAAGTCCTACTGTACCCACCTCATCTTTTGTTATTTTAACTCCAAATTATTACACTTATTTTGAAGGTGTATAACATGATACTTTTTTCAAACAACATTGCACATATGTATTGTGTACATAATATATAACCTTTGAAATAAAAACCTAGTAAAGGAGATTGCAGGATGGCTGGCTGAGTGGCGGCACGATGAGAGAGCCTCTCTGAGGAAAAACAAAAAAGGTGGGAACAGTTCAGATGCTGGAGTCTGGCAGAGTGGAGAGAGCCAGGTGGAAGGAGAGGAGTTCTCATGACCCAGGAAGAAACTGAGAAAAAAGAAAAAGAAAAAAAAAAGAGAAAGGAAGGAAGAGGAAGAAGCACGGACAGAGGGCTGGAGCTGGTCAGGCCCCATCACTGTACTGGCACATCTTAAAGTCAGGTGACTCATGATTGAGCTGAGATCGTGGCCCTGCCGAGAGCGGGGACTGGAGGAGGCGCTGAGACAGGGAGTGGAAACAGCCAGTCGAGCTGCACAAACTTTGGTGAGTGATGGGAACTAGAATCGCCAAACAGGGAGGCCTGGCTGGGCGACATTTTGGAGTTGGGCCGAGCCTGCTTGAATCAAAACTGAGGCAGCCTCCGCTGATGACTCCTAGCCCAAAGCAGATTGGTGGGATCTGCTCGGGCAGGGCCACGCCCCTGGTTGAAACCCAATAGCCAGGGAAAAGGTTGCTGTGAGCCAGTGGCATCCCCAGGGAGCACACAAACTTGCTGAAGCATAAACTGGTTGACTGGCATAGGGGGAGGGGCTGCCATCTCAGCGTGCAACTCACAGATCTGCTGCAGACTGAGGGGCGGTACTTCCCTAGCAAGTGCACTGCAGAACAACTGTAAGCAATAGGAAAGGCCCAGAGACCTCCACCACCCACCCATCTGAAGGGGGCTGAAAACATGACAAGACAAAGAGCAAAAGGTCCCCAACTGTAGAACCAGGGAAAGGGAGTCCAACAGAGGTAAATGCAGAGGAGGTTGAGAGCAGCAAACCTGTAATGTCAGAGTCAGCCTCATCAGAAATAAAGAAATACATCCATGACCTCATCATCAAATATAAATCTGAAATTCTAACTCAGGTGGAGCAAGATATAAGAAGATTAATAAAAGAAGTCCTGGGTAATCCTCAAGTAGACACAAATGAAAGAACAGAGGAACCCAGAGAAAGGAGAGAAGCCTTTGATGAAGAATATAAACAAAACCTAAAATATATGAAAGAGATCCAAAGAGAATATCAGGAAATTAAAAACTCCATTGAAAGCTGGAAAAACTCCTTAACAGAAACTAAAGACAAACTTTCAAAACTTGAAGATAGATTTACAAAGTATGATCGTGAAAGGAAGGATCTCTTAAAAATAACAAGGAAGCAAGAAGCAATGATACAAAGGCTAGAAGATGACAAGAGGATTTATAACCTAAGAATAAAATATGTGAATGAAGATGCAGCAACAAATGCAAATGAAATAAAAAGTCTATTCACAGAATAATTAAAGAAAACTTCCCAAACATAGGTAACGGAAGTGAAGTTCAGATAAATGAGGCATACAGAACTCCAGCCAGCTACAACCAAAACAGATCTACACCCAGACATATAATAATCAGGATCCCAGAAATCCATCACAAGAACAGACTATTAGAAGTGGTGAGAGAAAAGAAACAGATTACCCATAAAGGAAAACTCATCAAAATCACACCGGACTTCTCAATGCAAACTATCAAATCAAGAAGAGCTTGGAGTGAAGTCTTCCAAGTCCTGAAAGAAAATAACCTCCAACCCAGAATGATGTACCCTGCAAAACTGTCTCTCAAAGTTAATGGAGAGACAAGATATTTCCATGACAAAGAGAAACTGGGGGAGTTTGTGACCACCAATCCAACCCTGCAAAGAATACTGAAGGACATTCTAGAGAGAGAGAAGAAAACCACCAGGGTTCCAGGAATAATGGCAGAAAGGCCTCAAAGAAAGGGGCAGACAGTGGAATGAAGGAGAAAAGTAAACAGATAACAATAGAAAATAGCATGACAGAGATAAGACAGAGAAGATTGCTTATATCACTGTTTTATCTTGACTGATTTTATTTGAATCTGGCATACTTGAGAGTGTCGATTCTGAGAGTAGGGGCAACTACTCTGAAGATGATAGGATTCAATAGGATACCCACTTTGGTTTGATTATTAACTGCCTTTGAAGTCCTATAATGTCTCCAATTCTTAGATTTTATTAATAGTGTAAAGGAATGCTAAATTTATACTATGTTTGACAATATAGACAATTTTATTGAAAATAGCAAGAGACATCATAGTAACTACCATAGATCACCAAGTGTTGTGTTTTTGTATGTTCTTTTCATTTCGTGTTTCTCTAGGAATTTGTATTGCTGATGTGTTTTGATTTGTTTCTCCCTCTAATACAGAAAGGCTAGATATATGTGTAGAGACTTACAAATGTGTAGAACTTCTAAGTAGTTTATGAGAATGGATTATAGTTATTGTAAAGAAAAAAAAAGCAAAGAGAGTATTCTAAAGGATATAACTGCATGTATGTTTGAGTGTGTGGAATTAATAACCATGTTGCTAAAGTTTTAGTTGGATGGATGAGCAAAACTGACTGCAGTGTCACTGTTTGGATGTCCACTTTGTGGACTTTACTTTTATGACTTGAACAACTGCATCTAAGAGGAAAGTATGTAATTATCAACTAGTGATTTTTCACTGGTTACTATTTTTGTTTTTTGTTTGTTTGTTTTTGTTTTGTTTTGCTTTTGAGATTTTGTATTTTTTCTACCCTCTTTCTGTTTCAAAATTTTTTCTTTAAATAAAAATTTTTTTTTAAAAAAAAAGCAAGAGGAGGAAAAGAAAGTGCTTTAAAAGAGATAACTGTATGTATACTTAAGTGTGTAGGATTGATAACCATGTTACTAAGTTTTTGTTGGATCGGTGAACAGAACTGTTTGCAGCCTCACTGTTTGAATGTCCACTTTGTGTGCTTTAATTGTGTAACTTGAACAACTATATCCAAGAAGACAATATGTAATGTATCAAATAGTGATTTCTTACTGTTTATTTTTTTTAAAAGTTCTGTATTGTTTCTACCCTTTTTTCTGTTTTGCTTCCCCCCTCTTTAAATAAAATTTTTTAAAAGCCTAGTAAAATGAACTAATTATTGAATTTCCTTGTATTTTTAATATTTTGCAATAACACTAAAGATCTATTGTCTTAAAGCTTTTCAAGAATACAGTACATTGTTATTATACACTATGTTGTAAAATAAATCTTATGAACTTATTCCTATTTTTATAAGTATTTTCTCAATAAATATTTTACATATCTAATCTCACTTTGAGCTCTGCTTCTTAGAAAACCAAACAACACCTGGGACAACATAATACCTTCAGAAATGCGTTTTGCTAGATATATACAAATACAGATATTTTCATGTTAGACATATTAGCCATATTTATCTACTTATTCTAGTTATAGTGGGCTTGATTTGTCATATACAGAAAATAAAATGGTACAATGAACAAAATAATAAGGCAATTAAATTAATTATAGCCTGACCTATTATAAGTTGCTAGACTCAGTATACACACTAGAACTTCTCTTGAATAAAAATTAATGAAAGTTTATAATACCAAGCCTTAAATCTAATAGCAACCAGAATACATCAGATGGTATTGATCAAGGGTTTCTAGAATTGTGTACATTCCTTTCAACCTTCAAATGATAATAAGACACCAAAGAACACCAAAATCTTTGCTTAGCATAAAAAGATGGCTTTATCATCTCCATATAAGGTGAACTAGTTTAGATAACAACTAGCAAAGTATTTTCTCATGAGACTGTATGATTTATGATGACCCTACCTTATTTAATTTCTCCTACCTATTTAACTTTTCTTACAAGATTTCAAAACTCATTCCCTTTTTGATGATCTATTCTCTTATTTTCCAAGGACCGTATCTTGAATTTCCTTTTATCATTACATGATCCTGTGACTCTACTGTTGAAATTATCTTGCAACACCCAGCTATTTTGCAGTTGGAGAAGTATTAACACTGGAAATGTGCCTTGTGAAGTGTTAACATATGGGGGATAGTCACTTTGGGAATCACAGGGTGTAAGACTGTATTATAAACCTTCAGTAGTACTGATCACAGTCATCAAATATTCAAAACATTTAAAATCATTACAAAATATTTATCAATCAACACAACTGTACTTCAATAAAAGTCAATTTTGGTTAAGTCATGAGATAGCTCAGTTACATCAATATAGCACTCCAACACACTAGCATTTGTTAAGTACTGAGCATATGACAATGGGGTATCACGCTCTTCAACATTTGTTGAATGCTTCAAACCCAAGCAGCAGTGAATTTTTGGCTAAGTAAATACAAATCCAAATAAGTTGGTTTATGAAAAAATGACAGACACATCTAAAACCAATCTTATTTTGTTGAAAAATACTTTATTTCAGGCCAACTGAAAATCTATCATATAGTCGCATGATGATACTAGAGATTACGGCAATATAGCATAGAGAGATGGGCTACCATTACTATTGGTATGGTATGGTATGGTATGGTATGGTATGGTATGGGGAAGTGTTCTGAAGCCTGATATGGTATACAATATTGTTTTTGGATTACTATTCCTCACAGCAACATGACCAGTGCACCTCAGGAAGTGCTTTGGTATTTGTCAATTCTTCAGTCAATAGGATTCAAAAGTCTTTGGCAGGGTCAGCACAGATAAAGAGATTTCTCCATAGTTACCAACAATGGAGCATGCTTTGTGGGAGTTTCAGTATGTGGACATTCTGTTCAAATCTACAAAGTACAAAACTTCCCTTTCCTCCACATTCTCACTGAACTTGTTACATCTTGTATTTTTTGATAATAGTCATGCTAACAGATATGAGGTAATGTGTTATTTTGGTTTTAATTTACATTTTCCTGATGATTAGTGCTGTTGAACATTTTCCATAAACCTGACCACCATTATTATGCCATATTTTGAAAAATGGGTTTTCAGATTATTTGCCCAATTTTTCAATTGAGTTGTCTTATAATTTAAATGTTTGAGTTTCTAATATATTTTGAATGTTAATCCTTTGTCATTTGTAAGTTTCATAAACATGTTCTCTCATTACATAAGTTGTCTCTTCACTGTTGTTTCCTTTGCTATTCATGAGATTCTTAAATTGATATGATCTTATTTTCTCATTTTTGGATTTTTTTGTCTATGATTTGGAAAAATACTCAAAACCATCTTTCTAAAAACAATTTCTGCCTGTATTTTTTTTCTTCTAGTACTTTTAAAATCTCAGATCTTATTCTAAATCTTTAATCCATTTTAATCTATGAGCTAGGATAAGAATCCAGTTTCATTCTTCTGCACATGGATAACCAGTTTCCTGACCACTATGTTCCCTACCGTATGTTCTCAGAACTACTCTCAAAGATCAGTTGACCACAGATGAGAAAGTAAATGAGTAACAGTCATGATGAAAAGCAGTATGGAAGTTCCTCAAAAAGTTAAAAAATATGACCAACCTAACATTCAGCAATCCATTTCTGTGTTCATATGTGAAGGAAATAAAATCTATCTGTGGAGGAGATATCTGTATGCTTTCATTCATTACAAGGTTACTTAGACCACAGGGCCAACCTAAAAGTTTGTCAGCAGATGAATCGCTAAAAGAAATACAGTACATGCACACACAACAGAATATAGTATCAGTCAGTCTGTTTAAAAATCCAGTCCTTTGAGACAAAATGTATGAACTTACAGTTTCTTATGTTAAGTGAAACAAGCCAGGTAGAAAGGCAAATACCATGTGATCTCACTTATAGACAACATCTAAAAAAATTAAATGCAACAGAAAAAGGTATTTTGGTGATTATTAGAAAACAGGCAGGAGTACAGATTGAAGAGTTGTTGGTTAAATTATACAATGTTTCAATCAGGCAGCAGAAACATTTAGGGTGTCTTCTGTACAATATGGTAACCATAGTTAATAAAAGCATTATATGCTTGAAAATTTGCTATTTTAAATACTTTTACCATAAAAAATAGATGGTAATTAGCTTGATGTAATCATTCGACAATATACATGTGTGTATGTATGTGTATATATCTGGATATAAATATCAAGACATCATGTTGTACAAAGTAAATATATAAAATATACATGATTTTTAAATTAAAAATGAAAACCAAACACCTAAAAGTAGCAAAAGTAAGTTAATAAGTCATTGAAGAGTTAACTTTTAATAAAATTCAGTATTAGACTACAAAGTCTTTTTTTAAAAAAAATTCATCAAATGTCAAGAGTAAGTTTGAAGACTAGGCTTACGCATTTTTTTAAGTGAGGAGTTATTCAGGCAGTATGTGTATAGGCTCGTATGTACAATCGTTATACTAACTACCTATCCAATCACAAGGGTTAGATGGATAAATGTAGATGTATATTTATATACTTACTCCAACTAAATTAAATCACAATGACAAAAATACAATATTGAGAAACTAACTAGCTTTCTATAAACTTGAAACTGCTGTAAAAGGGAAGCTTGAATAATTAAAAATATATACTGAATGTGAAAAAGAATTAATGAAAGGTATGAACATTATCTGGATCATTATGTATCAGTACCTATCTATATCATTACTAATCTAATTATCAATTGGAACAAAATCATGAAAATGTGAAATTGATAAATTAAAATTTTTAATTTGCTGAGATACTGTAAAATATTTGCAATATTGTGCATGAGTATATTTTTTTTCTGGAGGCATTCCTATGTCAATTATTCTATTTCCTTTGCATTGAAAACAAGTTTTTTTTTCCTCCAAATTAAATTAACTGAAAATTATTAAGAAACTCTAGTATACCATACCACAAAATTATCACCAACAGTCATAAAACCAATGATTTTCTCATTTCATAACAAAAGATGCTCAACTTGGACTGGAGATTTATTTCAATGGTATAGCATCTGCCTGGCAAGTGTAAGGTCCTGAGCTGGATTCCCAGTACTAGGTCACCCCTACAAAAAAAAGCTGCTCAATGTTTTCTTAAATTTTTAAATTTTAAAAAACAGAATTTTTTTTTTGTTTACTAAGTGTCTGTGGTTTATTTTTCAGATTCTAAATTTCAAAGTTATTTGCTATTTTTGTTGTTGCTTAATTTCCGCATTCTAGAATACATCAGCTGGCTCTGGAAATGACATTAAGAAAAATGTTAATCATCACAACAGTGCTCTTTTACACATAATGCTGGTCAATTGTTTATTTAATGACAGGTTTTTGTCCTGATGATTTCATCTTGTTCCACATCAGGCTGAGCACTAATGCTAAAAGATAAAATGTATTAAATGCTGAGTATTTGTCAGTTCTGTGCTAGGGTTTTTGGCTTGGAATTTCATTTATCCCAACAAATTTATAAATGCTCTGTTCCCCATTTTATGTGATATGTGTAAGGAGATAAGCAAAGAGGTAAAAAGTAGTAAAGGAATCCTGTAAGATAGCACCTGAGCTTGAACTCCAGGTCTGCCTGACCTCTAAGCCTCACCTTTGAATCGTAGGGTTCACTATGGGCCCAGAACACTGAGAGGTCCAGCTGTGCTTCTGTTCATGGACCCAGAGTTAAGTTGAGGTGGGAGGCAAGTTTAGCAGTGCAATATGTTGTCACATATACAATATGCTCTTAATGCTCAGGAACTCACATCATTCCAAGTGAATCAAAATAGATGAGTGAAAATCATCTTGCTGAAGTGAAGGTGAAGGATATATTATTATCGCCATCATTTTCTCCACCTCCACTTCCCACTCTCTTTTGAAGAAAGGAATTCTATCTACTTCACTTAATCTAAACCTACCTTTTTATTTCTAACAGTTCTCAAAATTAGTGGGCACAGAACTATAAAGCTATAACCTTCTGTAATTCCTTACACATTCTACAAATATCATCCCGGTAAACCTGCTAAACTGGATATATCCAGCTGAAATGTTCAAGTTACTCAGCAACCATATTCTCAATTACTCAAGTTTCACTTTTCACCTTTGCTTCATTGACTAACTCCCTATGTACAGGCAAGTGAAACTTTTTCAAACAGACATATTTTAGAAAAGCATAAAAAACTTTCATTATCTCAGAGGATGTTTTTTCTTTAGAGTTCCTCTTTCTGGTGACATATGACTTGGTGCTATGTATATATATTCTCAATGACTTGCTTTATCATGCTGATTTTTCTTTTTACCTATTGATTCCTAAGTGCTACCATTGTCATATCAATGCTATTCTTCAAGTTTTCTTAGTTATGAAAACTAGACTGTGAACATCTTTCCTATTCATCTTTCTTCGTCTATGTAGTTTCAATAACCTCTTAAGAAATTATCAGAATGACCATCAATCTCCAAAAGGAAGTTGGAGAGGGAAGAGTTCTTATGGAGAAAGTCTGAGGGGCCAGGTTTTGAGAACTGATGATTAAATTAAAAAAACAGGTTCCATACCAAAATGTTCCTCATTTGTTTTTTTAGGTTTGTTTGGTTTTGATCTGAGACTAGAGTCTCTCTTTGATGATCAAGGCTGTTTCCAAACTCCTGGGCTCCACAAATCCTCCTGTCCAGCCTCCAAAATTGATGGGGTATACCACCAGACCCAATTTAATGTTTTCTAGAACGCTGACAGCAAGACTGCGAGATAAGGAACCTAACACTGAAAATATGTTTCTTTTTCTCCTCCAAAATGTAATGTTTCATCATTCTTTCCTACACAAGTGGTTCCCAATGAAAATCATGGAATATGAGGGTATTTAATTTTACTTTTCTCCACTGATAATATCTAATTTTCAATCTACGGAGTTGCATCTGTCTTTTTCAGCTTACATACAAAATACATCATTATGAGTTACCATTTTCTGTGTCTTATTGAGTAGACGCTCTAATACAGCAGGAGTTAGGTCCATTTTGTCTATCTATCCCCAGTACAGTTCATCTGTTTGTTTTACAATGTTATTTTCTGGTCCAGTATATGTTTTTTTTCACTAAGATTAATGCTTGCTGTCCTTCATTGGAGCAGAAGACGTTCAAGTTTAAAATGAATTTCAAAACTTTTAATGGCTCCCTGTTGACCAAAAGTAACTTCCAAACTTTTCACTGTGACATGGAAAGGCTCGAAGGCTCTCGATGGTTTTTATTTTTATAGCCTCATTCACTTCCTCATTATGCCAGAGTTGCAGAATCGCGTGTAAACATTCCAACTCTCAAGAATAATTCGTAGTTCCTCTTGCTTCACTTCTTTTTGTGTGTGTGCCTGACACATATATTTTGTTCTGCTTGATTAATATCTAATCCAATTTTCTTCAAACTTATAAATTATCTCTCCTCTGAGGGTTTCCCAGACACCTTCCCAAAATAGTACTTACTACTATTTTGAAATACTATATATTTTGAATGGAACTTTATTTTCACAGTTAGCTTTTACTGCATTTTTATTATTATTACTCGTATATTTCTGTCTCCGCCTCAGGTGCTCGTACTGTCTTGCAAACAAATTTGGTCACGGGCTCTAACAAAGCAAACATTGTATTTTAATCTGCAGTTTCTTTACACTGCACAAACCTTAGAAAATGGTCAGAAATTGAATTTGAATAAAGTTAGAGAGCAACTTACACAGTTTCTCACAGCTCTATGCCAGTGGAGAAGTCAATTTCTCTGAACTTCACTGTTCTCATCTAAAAATAAAGAGAGAAAAATAATTTATTTCATAAAATTTCTACAAATATTAAATTAAACATTTCATAAAACAAATGGATGGAGGGCTCCTTAAACTTTATTATGTGAACTATTCACATTATTAGTATATAAGTATAGGTTTTTATATACACACGGTACGTTATGGTTTCTTTGAACTAGTACAGTAGTAATAAAGATGTCAACTTAGTGCAATGATTAAATTGCATAAGTCAATCGAATTTATTTCAAATAGACTTTACATTCTAGGAACAGCAACAAAAAGGTTCTTTAAAAAATTGAAAAGTATAATTATTTTAAGACCCAAACTTATTTTTTCTCAAATACTGTACTGAGAAACATTAGCTGTTTCAGTAACACTTGATCAGGAGATTTGTTTACACTCATCAGACTTAAAATTTGACTATACTAATTTCATTTGCATCTCATTTTGCTTGGTTCGCTTAATGTTATTCAAACACTGTGTTTGAAACAAATCTCCAGAGACATATTTTTCCCCTTGAAGATAAATTTACTGTAATGTTTTCAGAAGGGAGCAAGCATGGGCTCAGCAGATAGCCAGTGAGTATGAAAAACTATAATAAACATGAGCAGAGAGGGAGCCTTTGCTTATTTAGAAACCAAACTCCTACCTGAGTTCGTTTATTACATATATTTGTGATTATATCCAAGGACATACGTGTTTAATTTAAAAATTTGTTTTAGCTTATTGCAAACTTTGCGTGGAGGCCTCTCATTCAGAGGCTACCTGGGCTAAAGAAGAGTGTGACAAGTTAGCTATATTCTTAGCTCCCAGTTATGCATGAGGTGAGGAGACTGACTAGCTGGATAGCTCCTTGTTAACCCAACTTTGTGTGCACATTAAAATGCGGAATCGGCATGCCCTGCAGCGAGAGGATTGGACTTCAGCACACTTCATTTAAAGACTCAAAGAAAACTATTCATTTAATGATTTTCTGAGGTGGTTAATGTTCCCAGGGACTTTAAGTTCCATAAAAGAAGCATTTTAATATTTTGTTTGACCGTGGTAATTTATAGCTCATTTGGGAAGCAGAAAACATCTCAAAGAATTGGCTTCACTTCACTTCGCTTTCTTACAAGACTACTACAAGAAGATGAAAGTCTAGGACTTACACAAGTATTGATCTGTATGTGCTCCTCTGAGACTCTAGAGTCATTTTAGCATTGATCTTTGTTTCCTTACATGATTGTACCATGCACTCACCAAATCAGCATTATCTCAATGCAGCCTAGCCATTATCTTCTGAAATAATTTAATTAGGTCGTTTATAGATTTAACAGTTCAATCTCTTGCTACATGTAAAAATATGTATTTACCTACATCCTTAGCTGTAAAAGTAATCTAAAACCTGTTAATGTGCTTGTGTTGCCTTTACCCAAAGTTGGATAATATTAGTTCATTCTTTCATGAGTTTTATCCTTTTCTATTTGGAAAATTATTGATTTTTCATCTCTCAATGGTTTTAATATAGTACAAGCCAACATGGCTTTATTTATGCTGTGCCTTAGACCAAATTCCATCAAATATGTCAACAGCTTGTGGGAACGTTAGACTTCAGAGCTGTCTCTACTGTATAAGTGGTCAGAGAATAGCAAACAATAAATAATGTGGTCCAACTCAGACATGAATCAAATTTCTTTCCTCAGTGGTAACTTTCTCCGCTCAAATTTCAGAAAGAAATTAAATATATGTGGCCTGCATCTAGACTTGGTTTATTTAGGATTTTTTTTCTTGGGTTAAAGCTTGTCTCTCCTGATCATGTCTCCTCCAGCAGCTCTTAATCACAGGGAGCAGACCTTAAACAGCTTGATGTCTTGGGGTATGGGGCATGTAGGTTGATAGAGTCAGTGTGAATTGTGATTAAGCTCCTTTTTCATGGCTAAGATCTACAATAGGTGTAGAATAAAAAGACAAAACAAAAACAAACAAAAAAACTTCTCAGTCTTATGCATCAAACTTTTGAATAGACTGAGTATCAGGCAATATTCCAAAAGTAGCTATTCAGATCATATATTTAAAAGATATTTTATAAAGAGAAACATCTCTACAAATAAGGCTAGATGGGATTGCTTTTGAAAAAAATTTAAATAATAAAAAATATTGATGAAACTCAAAAGGCTGACTAATAAATATCATTTCACTAAGGGTATTTACCACTACCAGTATTTTTAATAAAACTGTCAGGTACTGATATTGCTTGGAGTGATTTTATGATGAAAGCATTATTATTTACAATACAGCATCCTCTGTGCCCCGGAGATAATGGTACTGTGAACAAAACGAGCTTTCTCCAGTACATTGGCATCCAGAGTTATCAACAGATGTATGCTGAATGTTTCTTTGGGAAGAAATTTGAAAATTTTTATTTCAAATAGGATGAAGATGGAGAATGGAAAGATTTTCATTGAGGGAAAGTGAGTTTGTGGTATAATGTAATCAGCAATGTCCACACTTCCACTGGGGCTAAGGTTGCTTTGATGGTTCCATTATAAACTAGTATACTTATCAAATTAAAAATTCTTACACCAATGTAGTTGTGGATTGAATCTTAACAAGTAGATTGCTTAGGCTAAAAAATGAAAAACTTTCCAAGTTTCAGTCAGAGAGGCTTATTTTTTTTCCAAAAAATAAACATATACATATATATTTTAGTTATTTTATCTTTATTGGGAGGAATGAAATGGGGTAGTTCAGAGAATTCATTATATAGCCCAGTTTGGCCTTGAACTTGTGGCGATCTTCATGCCTCAGTCTCTCAAGTGCTGGGACTATAGGCTTGCACCCTACTGCCCAACTTTACTAATTCTAGAAATTTACTTGCTATTTCAACTTTTACCTAGCTTTTGTTTTACTTCTGGTCCTAATATTTATATATAGCTTTAAAATTTTGAAGTTGAACTTGTCAATTTATGCACTAAAAGAATAAAAGAAAACTTTACAATTAATTAAATTGTCTAAAAAGCCTCCTTACAAAACTTTCCACTCACAACTGGAAAAATAAACTTGCAATTTGGATACAAAAAATAAATGTGAATTCTTTGCAAAGTAAGTTGTATCCTATGGGCTTCAAATCTGGAGGTTTTAGTATATATGCATATATTATTGTATTATATATTTCTTCTTATAAGAGCAAAGTATGGCATTATCTCAGAATGTGGGAACATTGAAACTATCATTTCAAATAAATCATGAACAACCTGTTATCTTGTTCTGTATTTAAGAGTAATTTGAAAAAGCATTGCTGGGCACACACCTATAATCTTAGCACTCAGGAGGCTGGGCCAAGGAGATTGCCATGAGTTCAAGTCCAGCCAGGTACAAATACAGCTCTTTAGTAATAACTAGTTTATTATGTTAATGACAGCTAATAATTATTCAGCAATATGTTGTTTTGGCACTATTAAAAATGTCTTGAATGAATCAACTCATTTCATCTTTACAACAATCTCATGGAGTAGGAAACATTATCTAAATTCCTAGATGAAGAAAGTTAGATACAAGGAATTTAACTGTTTATCAAAGTCACCCTATCATGGACCAAGATCTGAATCCAGTTGGTCTAGCTCCAGAGTTATCATCCTCCGTCACTATTTCAAAACAGAACCTTTACATATTTTGTGTGTCAGAGTGTCTTACACTGAGTTCTCTGCATACTCCTATTGACAAGTAAATTACAAGAAAAACTTGGAAATGTCTAGTAATTATCAAAAACATGAGTAGAGCTTCTATTAAAGCAAGGAAATATCAGCTAGAGGGCCAAGAACAGCCTAACGGCAACTATTTTGCCAAAAGGCAACAACAAATTATCACTAAATATTGGAAAAATTCTGAAATAATTTGAACAACATGACAGTAGCCCAAAGTGCTGGGCCATAATGGGTTTTCCTAGTTTTTTGAACTCTTACTTTCTTCTAAATAACAAACAGTGACAACTTCATGGTCACTTCTATAAGCAAAAACACACTGAGCACCAGAGAAATGAGGTATGTTCCTTTTAAACAGTCTTCAATACACGACAGAGGCAACACTTACATGTAAAAATTAGTACTGCCAGTATAAACTACACAAGTATGGAGCAAGAACCTTTATTGAGGAAGGAAAAAAATGATGTACTTACGTCTTTATTAAGCTGCTACTACATAGCAATCACTTTCTGTGGCCCAGGGCTACAGTGAAGTCCAAATAAAACTCTCACTCTAACATTCCAGTTGGTAGTGAAAAGAAAGGAAGAGAGGGAAAAAAGGAGAGAGGAAGGGAGGGAGAACCTGTAATAAGACTTAGCATAAGAACGAAAAGATGAGCTGCTTTAGCTGAGATGGTGGGAAACACTTCTCTAAAGTTGTGACCCTTAGGGTACAATTTAAATAAAGAGGAGAACGACCCTGTTACAGTCTTTCAGTTGAAATTTTTCGGGCTAAAAAGAAAAAGAGCGTTAACAAAGATTCAGAGGTAGGAATGGTAAAAAGTATAGTCAAAGAAATAGAATCAGATCATCCAAAGGGGAAAGGAAGCTAGAAAAGGACTCAGAGCATGAGACTGACATGAATGAAGTTGTGAGACGCTCACTGCAGCTTCTAGACAGACAGTAGGAGCAAGAATGGACCAGAAAAACCAACTGAGAGGCCACCATGCACATGCAAGGAGGGAAGATGGCCAAGCCAAAATAGCCCGAGTGTGTCTGGGGCTAATGTACTAGCCAACTAGAAAGAGGAGGAGGAAGGAAAACAGAAGAAAGAATACACACAGCAGTAAATCAGGTAATCTACAGTTGGCACAAAGCAACAGTGTTCATACCGTAAAGAATGGCACAGTAAACCTGAGTGCATTCTCTGCCCCAGCCTGGATCCCCAGCCTAATACACCTGTGGCCTTTGAATGACACCATGAGGCCAATCAGTGCCTGAGACCCAGACTTCTTCCATTACAGAGATATTCTAGCCACATGCTAACCTGCTTATGAAGTTGTAACTCTGCGTAAAATCATTGACTATATTTAATTTAAATCCAAAGCAAACATAGAAAATACAAAAACTTGCTTATATGAATGGTAGGTTTTCATTATACTTTGTAATTTTCTAGATTTTGTTTACTGTGAATGTACAAATAATAAAAATGGTTCTTAAAATCCCCAAATTTATCATTTAGTTTCTCAAGGAACTTGATATTGCACATCATTGAATAGCACACTATTCACAAACCTTAAAGAAAAAAAAACCCACGCCAAAATACTTTTATTAAATAATTAAAACATTAATATATCAGGGACCTGATGAAGAGTCCTGAATGTCTGTGTTAAGTGTAAGCGAGAAAATAAAAAAACAAGAGACAAGCTTAGTAACACATGAATGGCTGGGAAGTCAGCATCTGCCAATGGGTCCTCTTTCGACACCACAAAACAGCTCTGTTGGGTGCACACAGTGATAGGTGGGGCTGGAGAAAGGTTCCAGTTTAGAGGAACATTCAGACTCAAGAAGGTGTAGATGATTGTACGCTAAGACGGTCTTGTCCTGGAGTATAATCCTTGGATGATTCAAGAGGGTGTAGATGATCTTACACTAAGAAGAGTCAATGGGAAATCTTAAGTGGGTAGTATTGATAATCCCAATACTAGGGATTATCAATACTTAGGGAAGTATGCAAAGTTAGCCACTGTGAATTCTTGTCCCCAACATTAACATGTATGCATTATTGAAATTTCTGGGGTTTTTCTTCCTAGACTTTCACAATTCCTAATTTATTGTCCTCTACCATTTTCAAAAGGCAAGAATTTGGTATGTTTAATTCTATGTCATGCTTCTGCACTTTTGCTACATATCTGTGCCATCAAATAAAAGTCTTAAAAATTATGATTGGCCTCTTACTGAAAGTATTAATCAGCAATCTGAGCTCATTTGGATTTTTAGAGATTTCTCCCTGATTCCTATTGCCAACTCTATCATGCATGAAGTTACTGTACATTCTTAGATTATCTTTGAACTTCCTGTTCCATTTCCTTAATGTGATTTTCTTTTTTGCACAAAAAATAATGTTGTTTTAATTGTAGTTCAATAAATGTGGCTACATGATAAGGCCCTAACTGCTTTTCATAACTGTTCTTGAATCTTTTCTTTTATAAATGAGCTACATGACCTGTGTTGTATTTTGGATTGTTTTAAATTTGTAAGTCTGTTCAAAGAAACTTGATATATTTGTAACTTTGTCTTATCTATGATGAACAAGTTATAGTCAAGGGAATAATGCCTGGCCCCATAACTAAATGTTCACATTTTAATTCTCCAGAGTTTGTGAATATGTTAGATTCCATGGAAAGGGAGAATTAAGGTTATATATCAAATTGACTTACTAATTAGCTGACCTTTAAATACTGAGATTATCTCAGATTATTCCAGCAGGTCCAACGCAAAATATGAGTATTTTTAGTGGCAAAGGATAAAGAAGAGTCAATTATATTTAAATAACTTTTAAAATGATGAAAGGATCCAAGAGCCAAGGAACAGAAATGGTCTAAAAGGAGGGAAAGATCAGGAAACAGGTTTCCCAAGGAGTTTCCAGAGGGAATGCAACTCTACAAAACTCATACAGATATTAGATTTCTGAGCTCCAGAACTGCAAGATGATAAATTTGTGTTATTTTCAACTACCAAATTTGTACAACAGTAGCAAAAGGAAATTAATAGGATTAACCATTAATAGGATTTTTTAATTCTAACAGTTTTCTGAGGTTCCCCTTGTAGTTTTGCATGTATAAAACACACTATACACAAATGAGCCTATTTTGGTTTTTCCTTTTCAAAATTTGTACTTCATTTAAAAGATTTTCTGTGCGCTACATTGGCTAGAACATCCAGTATAATAGTAAATAGAAATACCAGGCTTATGATTTTGAAATGATTAGCAAGTGCAATGTCTAAGGCAGGGGAAGTCCCTTTTTCACCTTAGCTTTCTAAACATGATTATGAATGTCCTAGTCAACATCTTCTCTTGCACATGTAATAGTCATCCCAAACCTAAAATAGAATTTGTCTCATTTTCCATGTGTCTACTTCTCTCCTAAACTTTCCTAATTAAATGATAACATCGGTCCTGCACAGACACAGACCCAAACTTAAGAATATCACAACTTTGTACTGTACTCCTCATATTCAATTTATTAGGAAGCCCAATACTTTCTCATATTAAAACAACAAAATAAATCTGACTTTTTTATCTCTGCTAAATTCAGTGAGTTACTACCATCTCTTATCCCAACAACATTAGCTAGTTTACTGCTCTCTTTGCATGCATGAGACCCATTTGCCAACAGCAAGAGGAATCTTTAACAAAATACAAATAATTTGATTCAATTCCATTCTCAAAATTTCCATATGGTTTTCAATCAATCTTTGTGTCTTCAAAATTGTGTTCTACTCGGAAGTACTAAACATAGGACTGTAGATTTCTGTGGATGATTTTGCTACAAAAAATCAACAGAAATCTAATCATTAGATCTTGCTCTAAGAAAATATTTTAGCAACACTTAAATATTGTAAATGAATGTACATGTTTTTGTTTTAAGTGAAATTAAAGTATCTAAAGTGGGATTGTGTTCTTTTTCACAATCCTCAGTTTTAGGCCACTTTTTAAAATCATTTAAATATATCCCAGTCTCATTAGATTTTATTGTACTTTAGTCATCATCAGAAAAGTACTGAGAGTAAAATAAATCAAAGAAATTGTCTCTTCGTAAAGACAGAAGTGAGGGGCTGGGGATTTAGCTCAGTGGCGTAAGCACCTCCAAGTGCAAGGCAATGAGTTTGAGCCCCTTACCAAAAGAAAAAAAAGAAAGAAAAAAAAAGACTGAAGTGAGATTAAAAGTAATATAATTAGTAACCAAGTTATTTTTTTAACATTGAAATTTTAACAGTGTCTCTGCAACCAGGTGTAGAGGACAGCTGTTAGGGCTCTAGGATGTTGCTCATTGTGTCAATTTGAGAACCTGGGAAGTTTAATTACGTGACTCAGCAGGTGACCCAGGGTCCTTCCTTTGTTAGGTCCTCCGCCTGTGAAAGAGGAGAGGGCAAAGGGTGTGAGTGCCACACCCACCCAAAGGGCACAGCCTGCTTAGTGTGAGGGAGGAGAAGAGGCCTGCTCCTTCACCCTTTGCTCTTGTCTTCTGCACCTTAAACTGTCGCCCCTGTGCCAAGGCACCCTGCATAGATGCCAGCTGATTACAGACTGTAAGCTAAAGAAACCTTTCCTTCCTTAAATTTGGGCATTGGGCATTTTGTCTCAACAATGAGAGAAAAGTAACCCACACGGTTAGAAAACAGGGGAGAAATCGAAATTGTTTTTCTCTTAAAAAATAAAACCCACTATGCCACAGATAGTGGCTCCTGGCCCTAAGGCAGCCTTTGTAGGCTATCTTAAAGAATGCCTTATAATTAATTTTTATTTTTAAAAAAAACAGAAAAAAGGATAGAAATGACACAGAATTTCAAAAAAATAGTAAGAAATTAAAGCTAGTCAATATATCACATATTGTTATCTTGGAATAGTTGTTCAGGTTACAAGATCTAGGCATAAGAGAATGCCTTACAATTATTATTTTTAAACGCAAAAAAAACCTATGCAGAATTTGGCAAGATATATAGTCCCTTGAATATTTTACCAAACTAATAATGGGAAGAAAACTTTCAGTAATATTTTGTGTGTGGTAGGGGAGAGTTCTGTTTTTTTGTTTTTTTTTTTTTTTTCAGGTAGGATTGGTATGTATGTGAGCAAGACAAATTTGTTAATCTAACTTTTGTTGATTTTTTTAAACTTTTGTTTGAGAAACATTCACTGGAGGCTATAAAATGAACACAGTAATTCATTCTATTACAGAAGCTAATTTTGATTTAATGTGATGGTTTTTCTAATCAATACACTGCGATACATTTGCTATACCATATGACACCTAGTATCAATAAGGATGTAGGAAAACTGAAATTCTAATTGGCTACCTGTGGAAGTATAAACTGGATCAACTACTACCAAGAAACAAAATGTGTATGAAGGATATATATTTCTCCAGGACATAGGCTTGTGTCCAATACTAGGAGTACTAGCACAAAGGATCCTGTAACTGTATTTGGTGCATGATCTAAAGAAGTTTCCTCATGTGTCCTCAAGGAATTATTCTGGGGAGTGATTTTTCAATCTTAATAGGAAAATTATAATCAAATTAAAAATTTAACATCAAAAGAAAAGGCATATGAATTGTGATCCACTCACCCTTCACATAAATTTTAATCTCTATGTTGGTACAGTGTTAATCTATTTTGTGGAATCTGAAAATATAAACATATATTGTTTACATGTATTCAATGCGTGATTGGAAGACACTGTGTTCATTTTAATAAGCTATGTGTATGTACTATAATGATTTGTAAAATTTAGTCATTTTGATTTTAAGATCATTACATGCTGATCAACTATTTGCAGCTACTTCTGTCAAGTAAAAACATTATAATATGTCATCTGCCTTATTCACTGGATCCTACACCACATAACTTCTGGCTCTTTTCCAAAGTCCAAATGTCCATCAAAGATAAATATTTTGAAGCAGTTTAGGCACCACAACAGCACAACTAACAACATTCAAGAAAGGACTTCCAGAACTACGTCAGAAAGAATGATGGATACGTGTGTTCCAAGCAAGGGGGAATATTTTAAGGTGGATTATGGTAATGCTCTTTTTACTGTAACTAACTTTTAAAAATGTAGTATTAACTGCATTTTTATCACATTAGTATATATTTGTATACAAAATATAGAAATATACCTACATAGAAGGAAATATGTGTATATATATTTGTAGATACACAAAAAACTTGCATCACATTTACATATGTTTCAACTAAACATTTCAATTAAAAAACACATGTAGGAAGTGATTATTTCAACAAAAGGAAGAGGGAAAATGCATTAAAAGTGGTGTACAAGGGTTTTACAGTGCCATACTATTATATGACTTCACACTGTAAAGGAATTATTAAAAGTCAATTGATACATTGACATGTTTTAATGAAAGTTTATAATGGGTTCTAGTATTTTCAATAGATTATTTTATTACTTTTATATAGAGATGAAATGCTTAATAATTACAAAATATATTAAATATTTTTCCTAAATTAAAAATCTGGTGAACTTTTTAAGATACCTAAAGAAACACACACACACAAAAAAAATTAAACTAAACTGCCAAAAGCTATTATATAAAGAATTGACTTTTACACATTTTATATGGGTTGTACTCTAGGAAATAAAGTCCATGCTGGAATCCTTTCTTTGCTGGGGCATTTTATGTATGCATGCATGAATTTTGGCACTTTAATCAATGTAAAATGATTTCTTATAAAATAGCTTGATGAATAAAGAGTATTCTAAGGTCAGTAGCAAGAAATTTTATTTTTTGGTGTAGAGACCAAAAACAGTTCCTCTTCTGACAAGGTAGATCGCTCCAAGAAGACCAAAAAATAAAGTTTCCATTTTAAAAATTTAGGAAAGGTGACAGGACTAAAGCCTGGCTATAACTCTACCCCTACAGCTTTTTTATGAAGCATAGAAAGAAAGTACCCAAAAAATTGACCACATAATTTCAATATCTTCTCTGGATAACTCTGGTTGTTTGGGTCATTTCGATTTATGACTAGAAGAAAATTAAACTCAACTCAGAGAGACATTAATCTGCCGCAGAGGATTGTGAAGAGTAAATAATATTTCTTCAGCTATGGTTGTTTTGCTCATCATTTTCTTTAATACTATCTTTTTTATTTGGGAAATTTTAATAGCAACATTTCAATTAAACTTTAATACTCCCAGCACTAAACTAAATTGAGAGGATCTTGACTGTGGTACTGAACATTTTATCTCCTTACTTGGTATAAAATAGGCTTACTTACATTTTTTTTCTATTAATGCCTAAAATTTAACTATAATCCACAAAAGAAGAGATATAAATGTTCCCATAATACTTTATTTCTCATATACATGATTTTAACTCTTTTCAAGTGCTGTATTTACATAATTCGTAAGATTATTTTCTCAAGAACAAAACCATTTCTAAAGCCCTGCAGATTCTTCTGTAATAGCTCCCAGGAAAGCATGTGTTCCAAAGTACAAATAAGAAGTTAATGACAAATTGTAGGAAGGGAATATAAATGTGAATCTGAGCCAAGATGAAGAGCGAGCCGTGGCCTCCCACACGGGACGCGAATCTGCAGTGTGGGTAGATGGGCAGAAACTGTGTCTATAGGCAACGGGCTTAACCAGCTCTCAGGTCTCTGGGACTCTGTCCAGTGCTGGCCTTTCTCATGTTACGGTGTCGTCTCCTCAATGAATCAAAAGAAGCCTAACTTAGCTGTGTGAACACAGCTCTTCTGAGTATTTCTTCTTTTTGACACAAAGCAATTTGATTCAAGGAGAGAAAGTGATACTGTGCACAGGCTTAAGTTAGTTTTTGAACTTTAGTTCTATTTCTCACAAGGCTAAATTCTTTGCTAACTCTGAGTCAAAAAGGAGACTTCCCTTTTTCTGTAGGATTGTAATTTTACATTTATGGCCAAATCCTTAGAGTGTAACAATAAAATGAAGCATCATTGGAAAGTTCCATATGAGAACCAGTATCCCTGTTACTTGTGACACTTCTATAACTAAATCTATAAAGCTAAAACTTTGGACAAGTATTCAAGATTGTTATTCTTTTTATACTTAAGTGGGAAAAATAAAGCTGACCAATTCATTGTGTTTGAAATATATGTTATTAAACTAATTGGAGAGCTAAAAAATATCAACTGTATTTCTGAGAGCATAATTAGGTCACTTAATTTTCATACAATCACTACAAAATGTTACCAGCCTTTTGTGTCATGTAAATAACTTGGCTAAGTTGTACAGTTTGTGATACAAAACAAATTAAGTATCTATGTCCAAATACAAAACATTAACTTTGGCTATTCTGTTATCCCACATGCAGCACTAGAGCTTAGTAGTTGAAGGGAAAAATAAAAGGATTAAATGCCTTTCTATACATTGATAAAATGAAGTTTTTTATCAATATACTAGATTTATGGAGACTTTCAAAGATAGTCCGTTACCTGCCCTGAGGAAAGCTTATGAGTTGGTATCAGTAAAGTGTACTAACTGCCTGTACTGATATCAGACATCCCCTTAAAAACAACCTGAAGAGTTGGTTTGATCAAAAAATGCCAGTGTAAAGAGACTGTAGAGCAATCAGGGCACTGAGGATTTGAAGAATTGAGATTCTGAGTTCCTGAAAAAAACAGCCTTAAAGAATGAGCCTAACATACTTAATGCAGTTTCCCCTCAAGATGTTTGCCAGTTTCTAGCTGTGCACATACACCATAAAAAGACAGGATTAGGGGGAATAAAGGAATCTTCTATAAAAATGAACTATAAAAATAAACAGAGAATTTTGCAGTTTCTTAGAAACAAGTATTTCAGTTCAAGATTCATAAAGCAAAATGGAAACTGAGTACAACTTTGTTTGCTAAGATCCCTAAAAGATTGACATCAGACTAAGTTGAAAATACGCAACTTCATAAAAAGCAGCAAGACCAAAATGCAGACTAGGATATGCACAATCCTGGTTGACTGTTAAGTGATTCAACGTACCTTCTACTTTGGTTGATATAATATGCAGAGAGAAAAGTATATATATATATAAGTGTATATGTATATGTTTGCCTCTATATGTGGTATATGTGAATAATGGAAATCACTGAAATAGAATAGAGAAGGTATAAACTACTAAATTACCAAATTTACAAAACTAAGACACATAATGTATTTAAACTTTGTAGAAAACATAACATCATCAGGTACCAAAGTTGACCTACAAAGGAACATTCAGTAAAAGACTAAAATCATACAAGGTATCTTTTCTGACTATAACAGAATTAAGAAACAAATATCAAAAGGAAAATATGACAATTTTTACAAGTGAATAATAGGTATCTCTTGAGTAAAGAAGAAATTTAAATTGTAAATTAGAAAATATTGCAAATAATAGTATACTTTAGCCAATAGAATGCAGTGCTTAGAAAGAAATTAATAGCTTTAACTACACAAAGAAAAAAATAATATAAGAAAGCAATGTGAGTTCCCATTTGAAGAAATAACAAAATATTTTAAAAGTACAAATAATGAAATAAAAATAACATGTAATTCCCGACATATTTATTAAAAAATACATTATTTTACTCTGATTACAATAATAATGAACCCTTAGCAACCTGATGAATAAAATGGAAAATGCAGTTAAAAGTATCAAAAATGAAAGAGGAGCTATAAATAGATCCATACACATTAAGAAGTTAAAAAATATGAATAATTTTACCCTAAGAATTGTACTTGAGGTAAAATTAATGACTTTTTGAAAAACAGGCTACCAAATCTGATAGAAGATGTAGTCTAACTAGTTCTATATCTAATAATAAAACTTAATCTGTATCAGAAACTTGTAACAAAAATATCTACAAGAGTGCCTAAGGTTGCTAAATTACTCTACCACTTAAGAGTAAAATAGTTGACCAGTTTTATACAAAATATTCTAGAGATTAAGAAACAAAAAACCACTTCCAATTAATCAGGAGGCTGCCTTAATCCATAAAGAAAATTATAGCTCAAGAATATAGACAAATTCCTAAGCAAATTAGTCCAAAATTCCAATGTGTATAAAATAGGTGAGACCAAATAAATTGATTCCAGGACTGTAAATTTGATTTAAAATGTGAAATTCAATATAGATTGCCACATAGACAGAAGAAAAGTTTAAAAGTATAACCACTTCAATAAATGCAAAAACAAATAAATTTTAGTACTTATGCAATGTAAAAACTTTAACCATGCAAGTAACAGAAGCGAACTTGTTTTCTATTAAATTTTTTGCACGTATCTGCTCACACACACACATTTATAACAAACAATGAATCTAATGTGAAATACTGAAAAACATGTTCTGGGATCAGGCACTGAAAAATGCTACTGTCATTTGAATATTGTATTTGATTTTCTGCCCTGCACATTAAGGAAGAATAAATTTAAGTTAACATAATTTAAATGCAAATGAAAGTATCAGATTATTGATAGGTAATGAGACTAGAGAAGTAGAAAACCCAGCACAACATATTAACTACATAATAAGTAAATTTATCAAGGTCACTAGAAACAATATTACTATTGAAGATCAACTTTATTTCTATAGGTTACTAACAAGTAACTAGGAAATGTTCTTAAATTCATAGTTTTTATAATCCTCAGAAAGTAGCACTTATATTGAAATAAACTTAATTGTTAGAACACATCACCTCTGAGGAGCTATCTGATCTTTGACAAAGGAATCAAAAATACGCACTGGAGGAAAGATAGTCCCTGTAACACACTGTGCTTGGAAAACTGTTATCCACATACAGAAGACTGAATTTAGACCCATTTCTCTTATTACTTCTCTCATCAAAATAAAAATGAACCAAGAATCTAAATATATACCTGTAAATCTATTTCCAGATTTTATTCTATTGATCTCTTGTCTATTTTGATGCAAATATGATAAAATATTGAATATATAGCTCAGAGCAATTCATAAAGTAAGGCAATATAGGTCATTCATGCTGATTTTTCTTCTTCCTGATTTCTTTATGGTTGTAGTTCCTTTGCCTGATTTTAAGCAATTCTGTGTTTTGAATTTACATAAAGATTTTAGGATCAGCTTTTGAATATTTATAACAAACTATTGGTATTTTAACATGTTAACTTGACTAGCTAAAGATATAGATTTAGATATATAGAGAGATGTCACTGATAATTTAAAAATAAAAATAAAAGTATCCTAAATCATGAACATATTTCCATTTATTTAGGTCATCTGTAATTTTCTCAGAAACATTTTATCATACATTTCAATATGATATTTATTCCTAGGCATTTCATATTTTTATAATAGGCTGGATATTGATTTTTAAATTATGTCTTCCAATTGTTCATCAAAAGTATAAAAATTAATTTGACTTTTTTTGTACTGGGGTTTGAACTCATGGCCTCATGCTTGCCAGGCAGGCTCTTATGCTGCTGAGCTAAACTCCCAGACTTTAATTTGACTTTTGTATAATGATCTTATAACTTGCAATTTATTAGTTCAAGTAGTTTGTGTACTTCAAAGGATAGTCTATGTAAATGATTATGTTGTCTCTGACTTAATGGAATTTTATTGTTTCTTTTGAATTAAAGATCATTTTTTTTCCGTTTCATTGAATTGCCCCAGCTAAATTTCCAAGCACAATAGAAGTTGGGCAGAAGAAATGAGATCAGATATAACAGTCATGTTCTTTATCTTAATGAGAATATAGCAAGTATTGAGCAATTTGCTTTTCTACTAGCTAAGGTTCATGTTGTGTCCACTGTATAATGCTGAGAGTTTCCTAGTATAGCTATTTTATTGAGAAATTAGGTCAAAAATCCATTGGATGCCAAATTCTTTCTGCATCTACTGATTTGAATGCACGTCTTTTATTTATAGTTTGTTAACATATAGAATATATTTAATGTTCGTGAATGTAAAAGAAATATCATGTTCCCAAGATAAAATCAACTTTATCATCATATGTTATCCTTTCACATATTGTTGCATTGTATTTGGTAAAAGTTTGCTGAGAATTTTGCATTTATGTGTTGAAAGACAGCTCTCTTTGGGATTCTCCATGTATCTCCAAAGTTCCTCTCTGCACTGCCTCTTTTGTACCCTACTTGTGATATCTTCTTCTTCTTCCCCAGATTCCTGACTCTCCAATGTAGGGAGATCAAGTTCTTCCTGAATTCTCAATCTGTGATGGTCAGTCTTGATTGCCAAGTTGATGGCTTGTGAGATGTATATGAGATTAATAAAGCACACTGCTGTGTGTGTCCAGGTAGGACATCAAGGCAGGACACTGGGGCATTCTCTCCTCTTCTCTGCTTCTGGACACCATGAGGAAAACAGCTTTTTGTGCCATGACTTTCTACTGAAGTGTTTCTGCCTCAGAGCCAGCTGTCCCAGACTAAAGTGTCTGAAACTCTGAGACAAAAATAAACAATTCCTTCCTGTAAGCTGTGTAGAGCGAACATTTTGTCCAAGCATTGAGAGGTGACTAATGTGGCTTCTCTGTGTAGACATTGGAACATTTTCTGGACAGTAAGCTTGGGCAAGGTCAGGGCTAACTTTATTTGTCTCTTGTTTCTTGTATATCACTGTCTTTCATTACTTACGAGGATTATTCCTAAAGCCATAGTTTTAATACAATTTGTCTGGTTTTTATTCAAGGTAAATCCAATTCCTATTAACCCATATTGAACCAAAGTACATTGTTCAGTGTTATGCACCAAAACAATTCCTATGTTGCCTACTTAGGAAAAGTCATTTTCATCTATAATTGTTCACACCAGAAACATGGGTTTGTCCTTGATACTTCCCATTTCCTCACTTTCACAGTCTGGTTGCTCAAGTCCTGACAAGTCTTCCCCAAAATGTATCACCAAAATATTTACTCTTTGCCACAAACATTGATACAACCTTTGCTCAATTCATATCTAGGCATGGAAATTTGTACAATATAAACCCTGAATGCACTGTTATTCAGAATCTATAAAAAGACTGCTAGGTAGTTTCAGGAAAGCTTCTGGAATTCACAATGAAAAGTTTCCACATTTATAGTGGTCTATATAACAATAAAAACAAACTGCATGAAGGAAAACAAAAAAAATAAAATTTTGAAAAAAAAGAACAAAGAAAAAATCATTTATACTTTCTTCTCAATATATTTTTATAATCTGTATAGAATTATTTGAAAGCAAAGTACTCAAGTGAATGAGAGTATTTGTTTAAAGCTATCCCTTCTCCCTCTAGCTCCAACAATGGAAAAATAGCAAAGGTGAAGAGGACCAAGGCCTTTCCTTAATACTGTCTGCCATTCATGGAAGGAATGCTTACACCTCTAAAATCATAGACACCTACTGATTAGTAAACATGCTGTTCATTCAGAAAACCTACTAAATGCTTGGGTGTTTACTTTGTTCCAGGATTTCAAATTCTTGGTTGTATTATAAATATAATCGTTGCTCTGGAGTTCGTTTTCTAATAATGAAAATAGACTTATAAACAAAAACTCACATACACTATTTTAGGAAAGCTCTTTTTTAAAGTGATAATGCTTTCTTTTGAATTTGCACAATCTCAAATTGCAAGATTGAAGGTTCCAGGCATGAATAAGTATTTCCACAAAGATTATCTTCTACCACAAAGTAATTCTATCTAAGAACTACAATTTGACCACTTATGCAATCAAAATGATTATCGTGCTCTTTATTACTGATTTTGATGAAACAGAAAATCAGTAGAATACCTAAAATCCTCTGCTTAAACACTTAAGAGAAAAGTAGCCTAACAAAGATAAGAAGTGATCAATCATGGGCATTTATATACTCACTAAATTTCATATATTAAAATATAAATACACATACAGATTCTGTATACAGAATACACACAGCAGGCAAACTTACAAGAACTGTATAAATTTGTATATAAGAGAATCATATTCTACAACTAGAAAAAGACATTTAACATAGTAGAAAATGCATTTAGTTCCATAGTAATTTCACTTAAATAAAAATTACATGCTTAAAAGAAGCTATTAAAGATTTTATGGTCACTACAAAGAAAGTCATATATATTTTATTGAAATATGTAGATACAATGATGTAATATAGATGTAATATAATTAGATAATGAAGTATTCCAAGAAATGCAGAGCCATACCTGGTCTCAAATTTTCAATGGTATTTCTACCTCATGTAATAGTTCTATTAAAAATATTAAACATTTATATTTATTAAATTGATATAAAGTATTTTAAAATTAATGCCTTCATAGTTCACATTGATATCATACTCAAAATGTGGTCTTTTTGCTAAATTAGGCAACGCAACTAAGAAAAGATATATATATATATATATATATATATATATATGAATCAGACTACTCGATTTTCAGACTGCATCCAACTAATTAAGAATACTTGTGGTATAGACAGACTTGGGAGCTCAGAACAATTCTGTCATTAAAAAATCTTGGTTTTCTTTTCTATTAGTTATAATAAGGGTAACCAAACAATTAGCCATTGGGAAGACTGAATTACATAAATCTATCGTGTTAGGTATTTAGTCTTGCTTGTACACTTGGGCTTGACAACTACACATCTCCTCACAAGTATATACACATTGTATTTCATTTTTGTGTTGATAGATGGATGGTCTTGTAAAAAAATTAATAAATAAAATAAATGGCCTTGTAGTTTCTTTACCGTAGTGTTAACTAGCACATTCACCCAGCTAGGCCGGGTGCCCACTACATAAGACTGAGTTAAAAGCAGATAAGCAGCTGCTTCAGAGCCCTGCTATGGTATTGGCAGGTAGATGTGACAGCTATTTTCTTCCAAGAGTCTTAGAATAGCAGAAGCTTATACAGCTCATGGGCAGAAACCTGGAGAAGCAAGGCAGACTCGGGTCCAAGATGAACGAAGCATGTGATTAACGAGGAGTGAAGACACTGTTAGCACCAAGTCCCCTAGTGACTTCTATGTAAGTGATTCCAGCTTGGAGCATCTGTGCTAAATTTTCTACTTAGGTCCATATCTTAATAGTCAATTCAGATGCTCAGAATTAGCCATAATTCTATCCAACTCTTCTAGCAAAATTCACTGCACTGTGGGTAAGTCACTATTTTTGTAATCAAATAAATGAACCCCCAAGTTTTCATGCTTGGCTTCAATTTCAGTTGGAGTCTTCAAGACTAGACTTCAAAATTTGTTGTTTAAAAAGTATCAGTTTATAGCAGTTATGATTGTTGTAAAGCTTAAAAGAGTGAATACTTGCAAATATGATTCATGTTTGATAAATAGCAATTATTATAATAGCTGTCAGCTAACTGCAACAGAGAGATTCTTGGAATGAAAGTTTCAAGTGGATTAAACCTGCAGGAAAGCAGTAGCTGGAACAGTGGAATGGAAGGTGCTTATGAACTATCACAGCTTGTGGTCAGAGAAGAAAGAGGAGGAAACCAGTAGGAGCTAGATTTGGAAAGATGAGTTCCAAAATTAAGCCATGGACCTTATTGAATGACATACAGTCTGGGTCACAATTTTGAAGAACAGGGATTTTGTGATATAGACTGACCTTAGATAAATTGAAATTATATTAAGTATGCAGTAAAAATTAACCTTTGATTTGACTTTTGTTTGAACAATTGCATTTTTGAACTTCTCTAAAGTTTTTCTAATAGGATGAAAAATATTCTAAACATAGATAATGGTGGTGGTTGCCCAATGCTGTAAACATTAAAAAACATTGAATTGTATACTTAAATGAATGAACTTTGGATATGCAAAATAAATTCATTAAAACATGGGATGAAGAAAATAACTTCTGGTTAATTAAAATTCTGGTAAGCAGTATAAGACAGTAGAAACAAGAACTGCATAATCTGAGCAAGCAGGACACACATTTTTGCTAGCCAAGTTAGATGATACCTC
Source organism: Hydrochoerus hydrochaeris (assembly GCA_004027455.1). Taxonomy (NCBI): domain Eukaryota; kingdom Metazoa; phylum Chordata; class Mammalia; order Rodentia; family Hydrochaeridae; genus Hydrochoerus; species Hydrochoerus hydrochaeris. The sequence continues at coordinate 65,882 of PVLA01000427.1, read as the reverse complement.
GGAGCTGAGAGACTTGCCAGTAGCAAATTATTTGACCACTTTGGAATTATTTTCCTCATTGTTACAGTGATGTGTAACAGACTTCTTACGATTTTGCCAGGATCGAATGAGAAAATAGATTTAAATATTACAGCATGGTCCCAGGATAACTACTCAGTCCATGACAACTATGATTTTAATTTTGTTATTTGTAAACCTGCAGTGCTCTGAGGTACTAACCCTAATGCAAAGCAGCATGGTAAATTTTCATGGTCCAGGCAATGTAAACCTAAGACCTAAAGCAAGGCTGTGTTTGTCCAGGGCAGAGCTGCATGTTGACACCTGGGCGATTCTCTAGCTCCTGCCCACCAACTCCTGTCACTCCTACGCAGCCCTGCAGAAGCAAGAGAAGCATAAGCAAGTCCTTTCCTAACTATTTCAGACATGGAATGCGACACCTGATAAAATCTTGTTGATTTTCTCTTTCCTCCACTGCAAACGATGTTTCTCACAGAAACTGTACCTGACAGACTTCTTTCCAGGTCAGCAGAGACTTCCATACACACCGCCTTGCATTATTTATTTAAAGAAGGTGAAGCAGACAAAGAGAAGCTATATCTGGAAGCTGAAATCTTCACGGCGAACAAAAGTCAGCCACTAAATTCAGAGGGCCTTCATGTTACAGAAGCAAAACCATAGTAATTGGAACTTGAAGCAGTTTTCTGTACTCTATAAAAAGGGAGTCAAAGATTTTAGTTAATTATGTTATCTTATTTGATTTTACAAGGTAATCTTTTTATGAAAAACATCCAAAGATTACTATTATGTCATAAAAGTATTTAACGAAATTTTGACCACTTCTAAGCACATGTTGACATTTTAGTACAGCTCTAGTGACATAGTCAAGGGTAGTCAACTATTAATATTGAATGTTTGCTGCATACTTGCCATTTTCATACGATTTCTGCTGTGACCTATGTAACGGCACAGTGAAGAAGGTGCTATCATTGCCATCGCACCTGCTTGTTAATAGGAAATCAGACCCATAGAGGAAGGTGTCTTATTTAAATTCACATAACTAATAAGTGACAATGACAAGGCACTAACCCATGGCTTCTGCTCTGTGCTATTGTCCTAGCCTGATTGCCAGCTTGCTATTGAGACCTCACACAATTTGTAACTATATCTCATTATATGGTAAAGTAATATATAAATATGAAGGAAACTTATGTTTAGATGACAGAATTGGAAGATAGAATCTCTCCTTCCCATGAATGAAAAACTTATAAGCAAGAAAATACAAAAGAAGGAACCCCTTGAAACCCAGGACCTCTGGTCGGGATGGGACATGGGGAGAGACACAGCAGCCTTTGCAGGATGGAGTAATCAGCGAGACCATAAACATGGAAATGTCTAAAGCAGCAGCAAATAGCCAGCAGTCAGACTCTGGAGAATTCCACCAACAGAAGACCTGTCCCAGCCCCCACATCCAGAGGCCAAGATCAGCTCCATGCCCAGCACATCTCTGTGATCTAACATGGACACCATCACAGAACTGTAAGCACCAGGAGTGTTTTACTACTTTCATTCTCCCTTGTTTTTCTGACAGCTCTCCTTTTCTTGTCTGGTTAGATGTCATCTGGCTTTGCACTTTGTGATTATTTTTGTTTTGGGGCTATTTTTCCCTCCTCTCTGGTATCCATTTTTTCTTTCTTCTTTTCTTTATTGTTCTCCTTCTGTTTCTTCCTTCTTTTTCACTATTTAGGTTTCTTACCTTACTTTTTCATTTCTATTGATCCTTTTTCTCTCTTTCCTCAACTATTTCTAGAGCTTAAACTTTCAAGTGAATAAACCTTGTCTCCTCCCTTTCTGATTATTTCTTCACATTCTATTTTATTCTTTTACTCCTATGTCCTCCAGTTTTAAAAAACTCAGGTGATCGTCCTTGCACCTCCAGCCTTCACTCTACTGTATTTGACTTTATTAATCACTTTATCCTGTACCCTACCCATCCTAATACCTGCTCCTGACAGAAGGGTAAAATTGTTCCACCAAGGGGAAAAATCACTTCATGCAAGTACATGGTATATGTTTGATCTTGTTATATAACTTTAAAGTTTACTCCTGTGGTTGAAGGTAGCAGTTTAATAGTTACCAGTTTGTCAGAGTTAAGCTGTATATAAAACTGTTGTTATTATTAACTGTAATACTTTAGCCAGGATGTCATACATGTTATAATCATTTTTCCTCTGCTGCATGATAACACTGTGATTATGGGATCATAACCATCACCACAGCACAGTATTAAAGGATTGAGTGATGAGCCAAATAGTAACTTTGCATCAGTTACAAACTGGGAAGGCAGGCTTTTGGTATAGCTATAAAGAACCATCCACATGTAGAGGACATCCCTGAAGAACAGACATCCTCTAGGAAAGCGTCAATGGTAATGATAAAACTCTCTATCAAAAGAAATCAGCAAACATCAACATGGAAAACAAAATAAAATAAAATAAAAAAGAGAAAAAATAAAATGACAAGATGCAGAAGCAAAATGGAACCCTAGACCCCCAGCCCACCCAGGACAAGCTAAGAACTCAATGAGATAGACCAAATTGAAAGTCAAACACAGGAACCTTCTGAAATGACAATGACATAAGTGAAACAACAAGTGGAAAAATCTATAGAGAAAATAATCTCTCAGGTATAAAAATAAATGATGCTTAAAATCAAAAATATTAGAGAAGACAGACAACAGAATAGATGAGCTTATAAAAATGATGGAAACAAATAATGTCCAGCAAAGAAAGAAATGGAATCCATGAAACATATCCAAATAGAAATCCAAAATTTTAAAACTTCCATTGATAGCATATGCAACAGATTGAATGAAGGAGACAGAGTTGTAGCTAATAGTCATGAAAAGAAAGATACATTAAAAATAGCAAGAGACCATGAAAATCAATCCAACAGCTAAGAATGGAGCAAAGAAGAATAACATAAGATAGATCAGGTAAATGAAAAATCTGCAGATAACATATTTTAAAAAGATGGAGACAGCATAAAAAATAACTCTTCACAGAAATAATGGCAGAAAACTTCCCAAACATAAAGAACTTGATATACAAATAAATGAAGCATATAGAACTCTAAATAGCCATGACTAAAATAAAAGTGCACCCAGATTACAACCAAGATTACAGCAAGTCAGCACAAGAACACAATATTAAAAACTGTTAGAGACCAGAAACAGATCACCAATAAAGAAAAGCCCATCAGAAAATTTTCATCATAAATCCTTAAGTCAAGAAGAGCTTGGAGTGAAGTATTTCAAGTCCTGAAAGAAAAGAACTTCCAACCAAGATTGGTATACTCTGCAAAACTATCTTTCAAGATTAATGAAAAATAAGATACTTCTATGACAAAGAACAACTGAAGAAATTTATGATCACCAAATCAACCCTACAAAGAGTACTGAATGATATTCTAGACAGAGATAAAATGACCACAATTCCAAAAACAATGACAGAAAGAAACCACCAGGCAGGGCAAGCAATTAAACAGGAGGAGAAAGCAGATAACTAATAGCAGGAAATAACATGACAAAGGTAAACCAATATATATATATATATATATATATATATATATATATATATATATATATGTCAGTTATAACAATCAATATAAATGGCTTCAATTCACCAATCAAAACAAACAGACTGGCAGAATAGATCAAGAAACAAGAGTGAAAAATATGCTGTATAAAAGAAACGCATTTAACTCAAAAAGAAATTCATAGACTGAAAGTCAAAGGATGGAAAACAATCTTCCATACAAAAAGAACCCAAAAAAATTAGAGGTGGCTATTCTATTTGCAGACAATGTGAACTTCAAATCAAGAATGATCAAAAGAGATAAAGAACCTCACTATCTACTTATTATAGGAAAAATTGAAGAGAAAGAGATAACAATCATAAATATATAAGCACCAAATATGGAAGCACACAGCTACTTAAGAAAAATATTAATAGACATGAAAAGTCAAATAAGCAACAGCATGATTAGAACTGTGGACATTAAAACCCCAATGTTACAACAATGAATAAATGGATAGATTCCTAGATACATATGAATTACCAAAGATGAATCAAGAATTTATAAAAATTATGAATAACTAATATCAGTTAATGAGACTAAAAATGTAATTAAAGAAAAGCAAAGTTCCTGTTGGATTCACTGTAGACATCTACAAGAAATTTTGAGAAAATTTAATGCCAATACTCACCAAACTCTTTGATAAAATGGAAAGGGAAGTAATACTCTCTAACTCACTCCTGGAGGCAAGAATTGCTCTGATACCAAAACCAAAAAGAAAACTATAGACCAACCTCCCTAATGAATGTAGATGTAAAAATCCTCCATAAGATGCTAGCAAACAGAATGCAGCAAATCATGAAGATTATTCACCAAGATCAAGTGGAATTCATCCCAGGAATGCAGGGATGGTTCAACACATGCAAATCAATAAATGTAATACACCATATCAACGGAACCAAAGATAAAGATCATCTGAATAGATGCAGAAAAAGCTTTTCTCCCAGTACAAAACTCATTCATGATGAAAATCCTACAGAAAATTGAAATGGATATGGTCTTTACCTTGATCAGATAAAAGCCATCTATGACAAACCAACAGCCATCATACTAAATGGACAAAAATTGAAAGTTTTCACTCTAAAATCAGGAACAAGACAAGGGTGTCCTCTATCACCAATACAGTTCTGGATATATTAACAAGACAGAGAAATAAAAGTAATAAGGATTAAAAGGAAGAAGTTATGTTATCATTATTTTCAGATGACATGATTCTCTACAGAAAAGATCCCAAAAGCTCCACCAAAAGACTTCTAGGTTTAATAACCAAATTCAGTAGTATAGCTAGAAACAAAGTCAACACTCAAAAATCAGTAATATTCTTGTATACAAAAAACAAGTTGTCTGAGAGAGAAATTAGGGAAACCACAGTCTTCATCATAGCATACATAAAATGAAACAATTAGGAATCCATATAACAAAGGAAGTAAACTATCTATACATTCAAAATTACAGTCCTCTGAAAAAGGAAATCAAAGAGGATATCAGAAACTGGAAAGATATCCCTTGCTCATGGATACAAAAAACCAACATAGTGATAATAGCCATACTCCCAAAATTGCTATATAAATCTAGTGAAATATCAATCAAAATACCATTGGTATGCCTCACAAAACAAGAGAAAAGATTTCTAAAATTCATTTGGAACCAGAAAAGACCTAGAATAGAAAAAACAATTCTGGGCAAAAAAGGTAAGGGATTACAATCTCTGACCTGAAGTTATATTACCAAGCTACTACAATAAAATCAGCATGATACTGGTAAAAAGCAGACATGAGGACCTGTGGAACACATGAGAAGGTGTAGACACAACTAGTAACACACTCAACCACCTTACCTTTGATAGAGGTGTAAAACATGTTCCCTGGAAGAAAGATAGCCTCTTTAATAAATAGTACTGGAAAAACAGACTCTCTACATGCAAAAACTTAAACTAGACTTATGTCTATCACCATGCACTAAATTAAACTAAAAATAGATCAAAGATCTAACTATTAAAACAAAAACACTAAATCTAAATCTACTAGAAGACAAAGTAGGTATAAATCTTAAAGACACAGGTATAGGCAAATACTTTACAAACAAAACTCATAATGCATGGGAAATATTTCAAAGAATCAGAAACTGGAATCTCACCTTATTAAAAAGCTTTTGTACATCAAGAGAAATCACCAACAGAGTAAAAATTCAACTCTAGAATGCAAAAAAAATTACAGCCAACTGTCCCTCAGACCAAGGATGTATAACTAGAACATATTAAGAATTTGAAACCATCAGACTTCTCTAATAAAAACCCAATACAAAATGGGCATCTGAGATGAGTACACATTTATCACACAAAATATAAATGACAAATACATGAAAAATATGATCAATATTATTTGAGAAACACAAATCTAAACAGCACTGAGATTCTATCTCACTCCAGAGAAAATGTCTATCATCAACAAATCAATGAGTAACACATGCTGGTGGGGCTATGGGAAAAAGGAAACTTCTCCACTCTTGGTGGGAATGTAGAATAATGTAACCACTATGGAAATCAGTATAAAGATTCCTCAAAAAACTAGGATTACAGGTCCCATTCAACTCAGCTATTCTTTATCTGGGTATTTTCCCAGAAGAATTGAAAACATCATACCACAGTAATATGTGTGCATCTATGTTTATAGCAGCACAATTTTTAACACCTAAATCTTGGAACAACCCAAATGCCCTTCAACCAGGAAATAAATAAAAAGATGTAGCACTTTTATCCAATGGAGCATTACTTAGCTATAAAAAAAAGATAAATGAGGTTTCATGGGTAAACAGATACAACTTGAGACTATACTCATAAATGAAATAAATCAGACTTGCATATATAAACATCATAGATCTCCCTCATAAGACGCTCAAAGAGTAAATAAGATCTAAAATGTACAATAGATATTGTGAAATGGGAAGAAACTGTTCAAAAGGAAAGAGAAACTGGAATAGGAGAAAAGAATGAAAAGAAAAAAAAAATATATATATATATATATATATATATGATAGATAATTATATCTCTGTTCTTCAAAAAGAACAGTTTGTGCTCTCATTGTTTGATCATTTTTTCATACCTATATCTTGTAATATGAGCAACTACTTTGAAGATAACAATACACAATATATTAACTATTATTACTCTTTTATTACCTTGCTTTGAAGGTATTATTTTATTATTTTTGTTTTTAATATTTAATTTTATTATTTTTAATATTTTTTATTTTAATATTTTTATTATTTTTGTTTTAGAAAAAACAAAACAAAACAAAAGAGGATATTTGAAAAGAAAAAGAATTACCTGGCAGCAATCAAAGAGATAATGTCTATACTCACTAACTTCAAAACTTATAGTTCAGGTAGGAAAGAGATAAACACAAGGAAGAAGTAAAATGAAATGCAGTATAGCAAAATTCCTAGGAACTCTCCCTATCATTTTATATTCAAGGACAAACTGAGTGAGTAGCATCTTTGCTTCAATTCTGACTGAAGACTGTTGAAAAAGCAGGTTCAGATGAATAGATAAAAAGAAACTTGAGAAGAACAATGCCTCTAGGCCACAATACACACTGTGTTGTGGTTCCCCATGGAAATACAAATTCCTCTTTCCCAACCTGAAGAAGTAAAGCACTATATTTCATAGACTTTCTGAATAAGGTAACCCAGGTAAACCCTGTGTTCTTTCTCAACTGACTTCTAATCCTCCCCTAGAAAATTTCCTAAGCTGCAGAAAAAATGGAAAGCATAGAGAAAGGCTCCATCTTCAAACTACTGCTAGAGAAGAAGAAAAAAGCACTTCTCAAGTACAGTGAGACACTACACCAGACTGAACAAAGGACTTAGAGCCATTTGAGACAGAATCTACATGACAATAGGTAATAGTGTTACACCAAAATGTAAACAAAGTGAATGGCTCTAACCCTAGTACTCTGCAAGGCTGGAGCAGGAAGAATACAAATTTGAACCTAGCCTGAAGGACTCAATGACACAGCAAGATGTTCTCTCAAAACTAAATTTAAAAACCTAAAAGCCTCAATGTAACTGCTCTGGGTTATATCTTCAGTACCATAAAAAGGAGGAGATAGAAGAAGCAACAGAAGAAGCAGATGCAGAAGAAGAGGAGGAGGAAAAGAAAAGAAAAAAAGAAAGAAAGAAAGAAAGAAAGAAAGAAAGAAAGAAAGAAAGAAAGAAGAAAAAGAGAAAGAAAACTACTGTGCATGTTGAGAATTTATTCTAGATCAGGACTGCAAGATGGCCAACTGAGTGGTGGCACGATAAGAGAGCCTCTCTGAAAAAAAAAAGAAAAGAAAAAGAAAACTAAGACACTGGAATCTGACAACATGGAGAAAGCGAGACAAAAGGAAAGGTATTCTCATGACCCAGGAAGAAACTGAGGAAAAAGAAAGAAAGAAAGAAGAAGACGAAGAAGAAGAAGAAGAAGAAGAAGAAGAAGAAGAAGAAGAAGAAGAAGAAGAAGAAGAAGAAGAAGAAGAAGAAAAAGAAGAAGAAGAAGAAGAAGAAGAAGAAGAAGAAGAAGAAGAAGAAGAAGAAGAAGAAGAAGAAGAAGAACAAACATGGATGGAGGGCTGGAGCTGGGCAAGCCCTGGTCACTGTACTGGCACATCCTAGAGTCAACTCATGATCGAGCTGAGATTGTGAGTGGGGTTGGTGAGCTCCAGACCCTCAGCTGGGGGAGCCACTGTGACAGGGAGTGGAAACAGTCAGTTGAGCTGCATGACCTTTGGTGAGTGACAGGAACTGGATTCCCCAGAGTGGGAGGGCCAGCTAGGTGACATTTTGGAGTTGGGCAGGGCTGGCTTGAATCAAAACCTAAGGTAGTGTTCCTCTATGGCCCCTGGTCCAAAGCAGATTGGTGGGATCTGCTTGGGCTGGGCCAGGCCCCTTGGTTGAAACCCAATAGCCAGGGAAAAGGTTGCTGTGAGCCAGTGGCATCCCCAGGGAACACACAAACTTGTTGAAGCATAAACTGGTTGACAGGCGTAGGGGGAGGGGCTGGCTCTCAGCATGCACCTCACAGATCCACAGCAGACTGGGGGCGTGGCACTTCCCTAGCCAGAGCACGGCAGAAAAAACTGTAAGCAATACAAAAGGCCCAGAGACCTCCACCACCCGTCTGAAGGGGGCCAGAAACATGACCAGACAGAGAAACAGAAAAAGGTCTCTAACTGCAGAACCAGGGAAAGTGAGTCCAGAAGAGGTAAATGCAGAGGAGGCTGAGAGCAGTAAACCTGTAATGTCAGAGACAGCCTCATTGGAAATAAAGAAATACCTCCGTGACCTCATCGACAAATTTAAATCTGAAATTCTAACTCAGGTGGAGCAAGATATAAAAAGATTAATAAAAGAAGTCCTGGGTAATCCTCAAGTAGACACATATGAAAGAATAGAGGAACCCAGAGAAAGGAGAGAAGCCTTTGATGAAGAATATAAACAAAACCTAGAATATATGAAACAGATCCAAAGAGAATATCAGGAAATTAAAAACTCCATTGAAAGCTGGCAAAACTCCTTAGCAGAAACTAAAGACAAACTTTCAAAACTTGAAAATAGATTTGCAACATATGATTGTGAAAGGAAGGATCTCTCAAAAATAACAAGGAACCAGGCAGCAATGATACAAAGGCTAGAAAATGACAAGAGGATTTATAACCTAAGAATAAAATATATAAAAGAAGATGCAGCAACAAATACAAATGAAATAAAAAGTCTAGTCACAGAAATAATTAAGAAAAACTTCCCAAACATAGGTAACAGAAGTGAAGTTCAGATAAATGATGCATACAGAACTCCAGCCAGCTACAACCAAAACACATCTACACCCAGACATATAATAATCAGGATCCCAGAAATCCATCACAAGAACAGAATATTAAAAGTGGTCAGAGAAAAGAAACAGATTACCTATAAAGGAAAACTCATCAAAATCACAGCAGACTTCTCAATGCAAACCATCAAATCAAGAAGAGCTTGGAGCGAAATATTCCAAGTCCTGAAATAAAATAACCTCGAACCCAGAATGATGTACCCTGCAAAACTGTCTCTCAAAATTAATGGAGAGACAAGATATTTCCACGACAAAGAGGAACTGGGGGAGTTTGTGACCACCAATCCAACCCTGCAAAGAATATTGAAGGACATTCTAGAGAGAGAGAAGAAAATCACCAGGGTTCCAGGAACAATGGCAGAAAGGCCTCAAAGAAAGGGGCAGAAAGTGGAATGAAGGAGAAAAGTAAATAAACAACAATGACAGAAAAATAGCATAGCAGAGATAAGACAGAGAAGATTGGTTATATCGCTGTTTTATTTTGACTGATTTTATTTGAATCTGGCATGCTTGAGAGTGTCGAGTCTGAGAATAGGGGCAACTACTCTGAAGATGACAGGATTCAATATGATACCCATTCTGGTTTGATTGTTAACTGCCTTTGAAGTCCTATAATGTCTCTAATGTTTAGATTTTATTAATAGTGTAAAGCAATGCTAAGTTTAACTATACTATGTTTGAAGATATAGACAATTTTATTGAAAATAACAAGAGACATTATAGTAACTACCATAGATCACCTAATATTGTGGTCTTATATGTCCTTTCCATTTCATGTTTCTCTAGGAATTTGTATTGTTGACTTGTTTTGATTTGTTTCTCCCTCTAATACAGAAAGGCTAGGTATATGTGTAGAGACTTACACATGTGTAGAACTTCTAAGTAGTTTACAAGAATGGATTATAGTTATTGTAAAGAAAAAAAAGAGAGGAAAAGAAAGTATTCTAAAGGATATAACTGCATCTATGTTTCAGTGTGTGGGATTAATAACCATGTTGCTAAAGTCTTAGTTGGATGGATGAACAAAACTGATAGCAGTCTCACTGTTTGGATGTCCATTTTGTAGGCTTTACTTTTGTAACTTAAACAACTACTTCAAAGAGGAAAATATATAATTATCAACTAGGGATTTCTTACTGGTTACTATTTTTGTTTTTCTGTTTGGTTTTGTTTTTGAGATTTTGTATTATTTCTACCCTCTTTCTGTTTCAATTTTTTTTTCTTTAAATAAGAAAAAAAAGAATTTAGTCTAGAAAAAAAACCTAACACCCTACCTCTACCACTACCTCCTCACAAAGGGAAGAAAACTAAGGAAACCCTAAATAGTATGATTAAAGAACAGAATAAGCTTTTTAAAAGAAGCATAGGAATTGCTGACCTATACATACATGTTGAGGATTGCACTCATTAAATGATTATTAAATCTATTGGAAAAACATGGGACAAAATAATCATGGCTGGAAACTAATTCAAACTAAAGAAAAATTGAAAAATTTTAGTGAAAGTAAACAAAAAAATTAATGGAATAAAGCTAAGAAATATAATGGACAGATCAGCCAACCTATTGATGATTGTGATATTGGGGAATGAAATTCCCAACCTACTAGATGCCCGGTATGAGTTTGTGTTCCCTAAAATTGAAGGATGAATTTTAGGAACAACAGAGATTAATAGCAGAATGTACTCCTTGAGAGAAAGAAAGCTTCTATCTGGGAAAGAGACAGAAGGGCTCCTGAGTGAGTTGCCAAAGACTCTGTCTTTTCAAGTGACTTTTATGAGCAAAACCATGAGATGAGATGGGTCCAAAATGGGGAAAAAATGGGAACTGGCAATGCAGAAAGACATGAGGTGGGACAGAACTATGGTCAACCAATAAAATTAATTGATTGGGTAAAACTGACCAAATTAGGGACAAATGGGGAAGCAAGTCCTATAGCAAGCAGGCATGCTTAAAGGGCAGTGGCTCTTCCTGTAGGGAGTGGAGATAACTCCTGACTTCCTCAAGGTGATCCACACCTATTTAGAATATCAATCCCTGATGTTTATCCTTAGGGTAGGGGTGCATTTGTTTTGCCTTTTGTCTTGAGATCTGGCCCACAGCAGAGTTGTTTGTCTTCTCCAAGGTTGCAAGGTATCTGGTTTTCTGCACTGGATCCTTTGAGGGCCCAGCCCTGTCTGACTGCCTATAATATTTCTAACTAACTCAGCTGACTATAACAATTGCTATTTATAAAGTTAAGAATTCAACTGGAATGGGAAATTAAAATACATAATACAAAAATGTTTTTCTTTAATGAACAATGATAAAACCAGAATCTAGAAAAGGAAGAGATGAGGTTTCTGGAAAAGTTGGTATAATATACTCAACATCAAAATGTATACTAGTTAAGAATATTAAAGAACTATAATAATGCTCCATGTATGCTGAGAGAAAATTAAGTCATATACAATGGGCAAAATTAAAAAGAATGGCCTCAGTTTTGTGTACTATCACATATAATAGGCTATGTGCATAATATGAACAAAAGAAACTAAAATCCAATATACTTATGCTGAGTAGATCACATGTACAAATTAAGACAAATAACCCAGAGAATGAAATGTGCCCATGAATGTTTCTTTTAAAAACTTCATGATGAAGCACCTTCCTCTGGCATGAGCCATGAGGAGAAGCAGAGAGCAGCCCCCAAGATCCGGCCACGGCCATGGTGGAACCCAGGAGGCTGCACAAAGAAGCAGTTCTCCTGCCCTCTTGGTAAGCACCTTCCTCTTGTGTGAGCCAGTAGGAGACCCAGCAGTGTCTCCTGTGAGCCTATGGGTGGGCGGGCTTGGAATCAAACATCCCCCCCACCCCTTAGTAACTGTGGACAGAGGTCTGAGCATCTCTTGGAAGGATGAATGTTGCAATATAGCAAATATGGGGGGATCTCCTCTATCTTCTGTTCGAAAGCAAATGTTGTTTTCAGTTTTGTTTCATTATGATTAATTGCTTTACTCTATTCAATATTCTCTTTTGATTGGTTTTATAATGTTCTGTCTTTGGTTTGATTTTGCTGTACCTAATTGACTAGACAACTACTGTGAAGATAATGAGATATACTATGGTACCTATTACTGTTATCCCGGTAACCTGCTGTGAAGTTCTGTACCAAATTCACTGCACTATCTCAATTGGGTTTGTTCTGTCTTGTTCTGTTGTATTTGCACTACCTTCCAAAAAACCCCAGCAAACCAGCAAACAAACAACTAGAGGGGCTAAAAGGCTGTGCACATGGCCCCCAAAATAAAGCTTGAGGAGCCTGAATGGACCTTGAAAAAATATATACATTTTAATGCAGGTCTTAATTTGACCTGGTCTTAAACATTCAGCAAAAAAAGTATAAAAATGGAGATCTATCTATCTACAGAGAGACAGAGAGAGAGAGTGCTATAGAGAGAGACAGAGAGAAAGTAATAAAAAGTATTAAACAAAAAACTAGTCCAGTTCTAAAAAGAGGCCCCCAAATACTGCATCAGAGCCAGGTGGCTCTCTGAAGCTCACCTGTCACTGTCATAAGAGACTTTTTTTTGTGTGTGTGTGCCAGGGATCGAACTCATGACCTCCTGTTTGCCAAGAAGCACTTACACAGCTGAGCTAAATCCCCAGCTCATAAGAGATTTTGATTCCCAGTCCCACTAGCCTTTCCTAAATGTGCCATCCAGCCTCTCTTACTGCATCGTCATTATGTCACCCTAATGTGCATTCAGGTATCCCGCAAGTAAAGATTTATCTCCTTACATAGTATAGGTGTGTCTATAAAATAAGAATGACAATGTAAATATTTCAGCTACTAAACTTAATCACCTTTAATTCCCGCTACTAAGCTTAATCAGCTTCATACGTCTATGTTATCTGGAGCCAATCATTACAAATGGTCTACAAATTAGACCAAAATTTAAATGGCCCAATGGGGGAAAAATCTTCACTGAGTATATCCATTCATCATGATTATTAAAATTGAAGGATTTTAGATTTCTTATAGACAAAACAAGAAGAGAGCTGCGATTTAAACTCCCCCTGTTGTATATCTGGGTAAATGCATCAAAATAAATAGAGGTTAAGATTAAAAATAGAAGGTTTAGGCTGAAAAAAAAAATGCATGAAGATGAAATCCAGCAAAAAATAAACAAGAAATGCTGGTAAGCAGCAAATACTATAAACATAGAAATACTAGGAAACTGGTATGGGGATTATAGTTTACAGGTCATAATATTACCTTTGTATACCTGGATCATACAAATATAAAACTAATTAAAGAGCAAAATAAAAGATAGACAACAGGAAACAAGGAGATAGATCTTTTTCAAATGGAAATGGATCAAGAGATGGAGTGAAGGGACCAGGACAGAAGAGAAAGGAGATGCAAATATGCCAGCTTTCTACAATGAATGCATTTAATCATATTTAATTTGTATGCTCTTATTAGGTTACAAACATAATGTAACTGGAACTTCATAGAAGAAAAGGGAAGAATTATAAGTCTGTCACAAGGGAACCAATTGATATGGAATAAAATTAAAAGTTTTTTAAAAAAATTGAATAGAGTAAAAAGATAAAAAGAACAAATATGAAGAGACAGATGTGATAATCAAAACTCTATTATACTAATTCTCTTATACTAATGTTTTTCTCATATACTAATTACAGCCATGGTATAAAATAAACAAAAAAGGAGGAATAAAAAGATAAAGCATACAGAGAACTCAAAAAGCTCAACACAAAAATAAATATATAATTAGCCCAATCAATAAATAGGCAAATGAACTGAACAACAATTCCCCAAGAGTAAAACAAATGGTTAATAAGTGGATGAAAAAAATGTTCACCTTCTTAAAAATTCCAGGAAATTAAAATCAAAAGTACCTTTAAAATTCAACCTCACCCGAGTTAGAATGGGTATAATTAAGAATCAAAAACAAATAGGGAAACAGAGACTGTTATACACTGATGGTAAGAATGCAAATTAGTACAGCCACTACAAAATTCAATAAGAGATTCCAAAATCATATATATAGAAGTATCATATGATACCACTGTGTGTTCCCGGAGATCAGTATGCATACTACAGAGAGGACTGCATAACCATGTTTATCACAGTTCAGTTTATGATTGCTATGCCCTAGTTTTAGCCAAGGTGCCCACTAACACAGGAATAAATAAAAATATTATGTATCTATACATCAAACTATTATTTAGCCATAAGAAAGAATGAAATGGTGTAATTGCAGGGGAAAATAAATGAAAGTGGATATCATCATGTTAAAAAAAATAATCTAGACTTAGGAAAAGAAATATCACATTTTCTCTCATCTGTATAATCAGAGAGAGAGAGAGAGAGAAATAGAGAGAGACAGACAGAGACAGAGAGGGGGACACAAGATATAATGAAAATTATCAAAGGATGTTGCATGTATGTATAAAGCTGCCTAAATGAAATTCTTGAATTTATATAGCTATTATGTACTAACAAAAATTTTTTTAAAAAAAACAAGAAACCAAGGTTTATGGAGATTAATTAACATATCTACATGTGTGAAGCTAGTAAATATCTCAACCAGAATTTCCCCCCAAATAGTGTTTTTATTTCTAGAATTGCCTCCACACTAATTCTGACAGTTAACTATTGTGTCAGCTTGGGTAAGAAACACCCGGCTGACTGACTGGCTTAGCACAGTTCTGGTGTGACTGAACGGATTTACTGAAGAAGGTGCCTCTGGGTGTGAGTGGCATCAACCAGTGGATCTGTAGCCTGAATGGAATAAAAGGGAAAGAAGACAAACTGACTTCTGTTTCTTCCGAGGAGCTCCAACCTTCGCCTCTGCCTCAGATGTCCATCTCCTTGCTTCTAGCCAATCTATTCAGACCTACAGCACAGCTACTTCAGCCTGCGTCAGTCCAGAAGCCCACACAGGACTCTGCCGGGAGCTCCCGGCCTTCAGTCTCTGACTGGATACTTTGGATCGCCAAACAGCCCTGTTATACTCTTCATATCTGACTCTGAGGGTGTCCATTGCAAGCCTACTTTGTAAATCTTTATATCTTTGTATATTTTACATTAAATCTGTATAAGCCTGTGATTCCAGCATTCCAGTACCTGGAGGCTGAGGCAAGATGACTGCCAAGAGTTTAAGGCCAGCCTGGGCTACATAGTGTGTTCAAGACATAGCAAGACACTGTCTCAAAAAAAGAATTTTAAAAAAGAATGTAAAGACTAAATATATCTATGCACCCCGTAATACCTCCCGGTTGGTAATTTACAAAAGCCACTCGATTCTAAGAATTCATAAAAGTAAGTAGGCTCATTGTGTTTTGTGGATGAAAGAGGGAAGAAGAGGAGAGGGAAAAGGGCAAAGAGAAGGCATAGGAGGAGGAGGTGAGTGGGGAAGAGAGGAAGGGAGAGGAGAAGAAAAAGGCAGGAGGATGCGGAGTAGAGTGAGAACAAGAAAAACAAGGAGGAGAAGGAACAGAAATTGATACTAGTTGTCTGTAGCATATTCAGTGTTCCTCTCAAATACACAGCAAGATACTTGTGTTGTCCAGGTGTTCACACTCAAGGTTTGCACAGCGAACCAAGGCATAACAGTCTCACACTAACTGTGACTAGGCAGCCGCTGTATCTCCATCTCTTGGCTGCTTAGCTTGTTCTTTAGGGAGAAGTAATTGTGTAAAATCAAAATCATTGACTGATTTCTGTTTAAACACAAGTGAAGGATGATATAGTGTTATTGCTAATTTAGTTAACCTAAGTAAAAAATTAAAATATGATTTCATTTATTGTGTTTTAAAGCATTATATATTAAACTAACAAAATCAGAATAATTCTTATGCTTTTCTCAAGAAAAGAAAGTTATAATAACATTATATATTCTAAGAATATAGGGTGACATTTTCTTTTTTCTTGGTCTCCCAGGTAACATCATAGCAAATAGGATTTCTACTTAAATAGAAAAGGCAGAAAATATACCTATTCTGAGATTCAGCTTATGAAAATAAATGTTACCAATGAAGCGAACTTTGTGAGAAGATACATTTAAATTAAATTGTTCAGCTTATTTAAAATGAGCTATAAAGTTTTAAGATAAATTAAAGAAAAACAATTTTCTCAACTGAAAAATTATAATGGGAAATACCAGTACAATATAAAAATATTAATGTTAATTGCATATTAATTGCATTAGGTGACTGAAACAGACAAATTCTTTATGACTAAATCTATACTAAATCTTCAATATGGTGTCTGCATAAGAATGATATTTCTTTTTTTTTTTTTTATCGGTACTGCGGATCGAACTCAAGACTGCATGCTTGTAAGGCAGGAGCTTATGCCGCTGTGCTAAATCTCCAGCCTCAAGAATGATATTTCAAAGCTATTATACTTTCAGTATGTTTTCCTTTTGAACAAAATAGCTTTTTAATGCTCACATGTCATGGTTTAACTTTATTTTTTGAATGTGTCCCATGCAAACTAGATCATAATTAAGAAAAAATTAAGAGTAACTCACATTTTAGTATCAATCTCAAAAATAATTTAAGAATCCCCTCACCTCCTAACAAAGGTTAGCAGCCTCACTGGTGCACACAGCCAATATTCTTTCCCAGCCGAGGCTTCGTGCATCCATGTCAGAAATGAACAAAAGTCTTGTGAAGAACTACAAGAATATATAGCTTACCACTCAAAGGACTTCTCCATCAGCTAGAGCTGTATGGAATACCAGCTACCTTAACCCTTGGAAATGTGCTGTGCTAGATCTTTCTAGCAAATAGGATCTTGGTGAGAGCAAGAATAAAGGAGACAGCAGAGTTCAACGTTGTTTTTCATGAGACTTTTCCTTTTCACAAACCTGAAATTCATATAACCTGTACCATAGCAACCCATACATTTTTTTCCAGAAGGTCACTGGGAAAAATTTTTTTTTGTAGATCTCATCAACAGAATGTTCTAAACTAAATATTTTTGCATGTTTTAACATGACTTAGCATTATTACAATACACAGAAATTGCAAAGTATTAATTCTTTTCAGGAGAAGTTGCTGTGCTTCGCACATTTGAGGATGCTATCACTTCTTGACTGAAAGAACAACTAAATTCTTCCAATCAAATCACTGTGCCATCTTGATTGTGTTCTGGTCACTGTATACTCACTCAGGAAATCACAACTTACTCTCACATGACTAGTTGTTTGATCACACAAGCTAGAAATATATCGAATAGTTCTAATGTATCCTGATTGCTAATGGCACTTTATATATAACATGAATCTCCATATGCAATGAGGAATATATAACCACAATAATATATTAATTGCCAGAATGTCTCAAAATATTCTATAATAAGGGTTAAATAGATTAAACAGAAAAGACTTAAAGGCCAAAAGCAGGTCTTTTGCAGGTAAATAAAAGACAGCAACTTGCTTCATGTGAACAACTCCTTAGGGCTTTGCTTCCTCTGATAGTGCTGCCCTCATCTGCACAGTAAGATGTGGGGATGAGATTGTGATAATAGAGAAAAATATCTTCTGGATATTTTTAGCTCAATATCCTGTTGCAGTTATAATGCCTTCGCCAGCCTTGGCCAAAACATATAGGGAAAATATCCAGAATTAGCCAGGAAGAAGCTCCTTTCAAGGAGCTTTATCCATTTGAGCTTTTCTAATGGTTAATTTAAGTATTAAGTGGACTGGGCTCCAGGATGTGTGTGTGCAGAGATTTCTAGGTTCATTGTATGTGAGAGTGTTTTTGGATGGGATTAACAGTTCTATCTGTACACTGAGTAAAGCAGGTTGTCCTTCCGTGATGTGGACAGGTTTTGTTTGATCCATTGTAGTATTGCATAGAGAGAAAAAAAAAAGACCCATTCTCCATATAAGGGGAATTCTTGCCTGACCACTGGAGCTGGGATAGCCACTCTTCCTTGGTCTTGTGCCTGCCACTTTCAGACTAGAACATACACCATCGGTTACAGGTTTTCAGGCCTTCAGCCTCAGGCTGGACTTACATCACCATTTTGGTGGGTTTTCATTTTCCTAACTGCAGCTCTTGGCACTCCAAAATAGTGTGAGCTAGTTTCATAAAATAAATTTCTATTTATAACCATGCTTTTTTTTTGTTTCTCTATGCAACACCAACCAACAGAATCAACAATAGTTTTCTCATCAGCTAGTATTTCTAGTATTTGGATTATCTAACATAATAACAGAGCAAGACCTATGCACCATGATTTCAATCAGTGCTTCAAAAGCTGTACTGTCCATCTAATTTCCTGCAGATCTTGTTAAAATGCAGATTCTGACTCAGTAGTTTGAAGCAAGTGTGGAACTATGCATTTCTGAAAAGACTCCAGGTGATACCAATACCAGTGTTGCTGATTCATGTACCACGTGTGAAGCAGCAACGATTCAGAATCCATTTTAATTCAAAATAAGGCAACTGGTGTTGCTCAGAGCCTAGTCATCTCTGCTGCATCATATGCAGTCCTGGGACTTTCTTCCCAGCAAGGCAAAGAGACAGTTAAACTATAAATCAGAGACTCATCTGTGAGGGAAATGAGTGTCACTCACAGTAGTTTGTGTCTGCTTCTGCTATCAGCCAGACTCAAATTGGTGCCTGTCAGAGCATGAAGAAGAAAAATAGAAATGGATAAAACAAAAGCATTTCCCCTTGGGCAGAGACAATGCACTGTTCCAAGTATTATTTTCAGGCTTTGTAACTGTGTCAGGCTGAACTCTGCCTGCTAAGTGGATCTAAGTCCATCCTGCAAACCTCTACCTTCTTGGAACATCCCCATATCAATGCATTTGCCTGACAAGCCCCTAAGCTCGCTTGCCTATCTCACTAGAACAGAACAACATGCATTTCTGAGTTACTTTTTGTGGTATCAAGTATATCAATAGGATAAATTATGCCATGTATTACAATATCATTTAGCCAATTTTGGAAAGAAAAGCCTTCACTTGTGACAATCCAAATATGCTCAAAATCCCTTTTGGAGATTATAGAAGAGGACATACCAGCTCTAGCTTTCCATTTAGGAAAGGTTAAATTCTTTTCAACAACTGGGAAGAAAGGCACTTACCTCTTGTCTTGATTTGACAAAATCACCTGTTTAAGCAGCAAATTGTACCACATATTTACTCAGTAGACACTAGGCTAATGGAACATGAAAGTATCTTGCCATGAATGACAAAGGGTGGCTGCAATTTTTATAAGAAAAGAATATATTCTGTTTATTCAGGCTTCTAGACAGCCACATGACGAAGTAGCAGCCCAGGTTAGGAAGTCTGGTGTTTCATCAGATTCATTATCCATTCTTTGGACCACACAGCATTTTAAACATTTTTTTGTGACAGGAAATATTGAAACAAGGGAGCTGAAAGGTGCTTTCACTCGCTTTACATTAAGAATTCTGTTCAGTGAAACCTTTCACTTGTGTTCTTTCCTTTTCACATCATACTGACTTTCTCATTTCCTAGGCTGCTTTGCTAGGTGTTTTGACACTTGATATTTTTAAAAGGAGCAAAAAAGCAGAAGGCTTTTTTTATATAGACATCTCTATGTTTTTCAATACTGTGAGAGAAACTATTCTAGAAAATTAGGTGCTCTAATTAGAGAATCATCACATATGTGATTGTAATACATTTAAGTAGATATACCACCAAATCCAGACTGTGTGAAATGTAACATTTCTTTGATGATCCAAAAGGCTCCTAACACTGCATGATAGATGTGTAGAAATAGTGGTTAACAGTGCAGTCTAACCGATTAAGCACAACATGACATTTTTACTGTGTCAAGGCAGTAATGGTACCCAGTAGCTACATTGCTAAAATAAAGTGAGTTCCTGGCTCAGATAGGTATTATCCAACATCTAGACCATGCTGTTTCTCTAACATAGAAAAATCACTAGCCTTATGAGTTAGGGTTGCTTGACACCTTACGTATGGACTCATGTATTTAGATAAATTACCTCGAGGATCTAGAGAGTTTTCAAGATGGTAGTTCCCAATGTCCTAGAGCAGAGCCAGAAAGTGGATTTGCATTCAGTAGGCTGAAAATTATACATGATGTAAGAAGCTTAAAGTATGCTGACCCCACAGATGTACTCTGCCCTCTGCTCTACATTCTCAGGTGTTTCCCATAGTCTCACACTCACCTCCTTTCTACCCCCTCATTCTGCTCTGCAGTACAGCCTTACAACAACAGAACTGCTTGAAACACTCAGGATTTTTGGCTGTTGAATGGAAATAGCATTTTATAACAGTTTTCATTAAAAAAAATCTATGATCTCATAAGAAAGGAAATGGACTAACAATTACTGAATGGTCACTACATGTCTCTACTGTGCTAAGTACTTTATGTGTGTTATTTGCATGATCTATCTTAATTGCTCCCCAAAATCTGTAGGGTAGGTGTTAACTTCTCTAACCAGATAAGAAAACAGAGCTTCTGACAGTGTAAATTTGTCCCTCACCACACAAGTAGTTACAAGTATAAATTCGTATATGTGTTGTTCTAAGACATTTTGATTACAACATAGTAGCATATATTTAACAATCCATTTGACTAAAGCTGTAATTTAAATTACACTAACAGCTTGTTTGCTTGATTTATGTTTTTTCATTTATCTAATTAGAAAACAAATATAACTCACTTGAAAACTTGAAAAATAGAGAACATCATAAAAAGCATCACTATTATATATAATCCTATCAGAAAGGGATAATAATCAAGAATATTGAGTAGGTTTATATAAGTTTAACTCTTGCAAATTTTGGTTAGTAAAGTGTTTATCTTTTTAAACTAACCATTTGTATTTATGATTCCATGGCCATTTTCCATTTACTAAATGTGATTTTCGATGGTTCTGTGTTATTCAATATTATAAACACATCATAATTTAATATGCTCTTCACTGTTGAGTATTTTTGCTGTTACAAATATTCTTTAAAAACAAGAAGGCAAGGTAATATGATGAAAACAACTTGTCACTGGAAATACAGATTTCTGAATTCTAGGTTTATGATTTGCTAGCTCTAAGATATTAAAAAGAAAAAAAGCTCATTTAAACTTCCTGGGATTTATTTCTTTCTGAAAAATACTAAGAATTAGAGTGGACAACTCGTTTCATATGTCCTAAGTTCTAAGATTCTAGGATTTTTACATGAATTATTTCAAGTTGTTGATATTATTTCAAATAGTTGGGATATTTGTATATCCAAAGATAGAGGGAATAGGGGCTGGGAGGGGAGGTGTTACACAACCCAGGTCAGACCAGTACGACAGGCTTATTTCTTGGCATTTTTGTTCTTCCCAAACTTAGTATTTGGAATACTATCTTGACAAATAACATACTATGAAATAAAGCAGTATATTCATGGGCTTTATTCACTAGAAAAAGAAACTTCAAAATATCAAATCCCAGATCTCTAAAATATTAATGTTCTTCAGTATTATTAGATAATTTTGATGAAATATTCTGTATTTTAGCAACACTGCCTAAAACATTTAAATCTGGCACCAAAACACTTTAAGTAACTAATTAGCATTTCCATGGGAAGGATGCAGCTTGTCAGCATAGATTTCCTACCCAAATTTCTTTCGTTATAGCCTCCAGTCAGATGTTTCTATAGCTTGAAATAAGTATGTTGCATCTCACTTTCACCTCAGTTGGAATCTTCCAAAATTTTCATATGTTTGAGGTAGAGTCTTCAAGGTTCATTTTCACACACATATTGGTGTGTTCCCTCTTACGTGAGTACCTGTTTAAATTGACTTATTCTGTTAAGTAATAAGAATATAAATATGAGTGACACAGGAATTTATCCTTGAGAAGCTTAAAATCTATTGGATTAAAAAATAAAAAATTCTTAACTGTAGTAAGATAATGCTTCTGGGAGAAATTTTTTGTACTGTTTTTAGAAATAGCTCAAATTAAAGAATCTTTGTCATTTTCCAGAATCACACAGATACCACAGAAAATATTTCATAGGATGGTGTTTTGTTTGTGAGCTGAATTACAGTTCCTTTCCACATGCACTGCCCACAGGATCTCAGAGCAGGCAAAGTGGGTGAAGCAGTATTCACTGAGCTATGATGTAGCCAGAGGAATGAAGCAACTTCGTCAAGGTCACACAATCAACTGATTCAAATTAGTCAAAATAATTCTACTATTCTCCTCATTCATATATGAGATCAAATTTTCCAAAAATTTTTTTCAGTGTTAAATATTGCATTATATTTCTGTAAAACCAAGTTTTAGAGAAACAAGAATTAATGTAGAAAATAACTACGTAAAGACAATACATTTTCCTGTACTTCCTCCTTTATTGTTCAGTCTTCCTAAACACTTTGAGAACACAAGAAAGATGGAGCCGTGTGACCAAAACAGACAACGATAAATTAAAGGAGAAAATTTATTTGTTGAATTACAACACGAAAATCAGTAGGAAAAGGAGCCTTATTTTGAAGAAGGGGGTAATAATTTGGGCATAAATATTTGCTGGTCTTTAAAGTTGTGCTGAAATAATCTTGATAAGTAAACCACAGCAGACGTGGTTTTCAAATTATTATGAGAGTGAAGTAAACCAAGAAAAACAGGTCAATTCTTAAGCTTCAGGAGCTCAGAAATTGCTGCTTTTCATGGACTATTCCAGTGAATAATCTAATCTACAAGTGACTTGTCCCGTTTTTATCAGTGTAGATGATGAGATTCATTTCAACAAGAAACACCACCTGTGCTCTGCAATCCATTCAAACATGCAAGATACCCTAAGGCTGTCACTGCGTGTGTGTTCCTGAATGTGAGTGCATTCCAGTGGGACAGAGGACACATCTGACTGGAAACTAGAATGCCTAGCTCTTCTCAAGATTAAAATCCTGCCATCATGGTGATGCACAACCGTAATTCCAGCACTTGGGAGTCTGAGGCAAAAGAATCACCCCAAATTTGAGGTCAACCTGGGCTACAGAGTTCAATGCCATCCTAAACTACACAATGAGACCTTGTCTCAAAAAAATAAAAAAAATAAAGTCCTCTCATCATGTTACATGAAGTGAGATCAAGACATACAGTACGTTTAGTTTTCAAAAATTATTAAATCTAAAGACACATTAATATTAATATTAATTCCCCTCCCTCACTTTGAATACACATTCCATCATTCTTGCCACTTTCTGAGACAGTTCTGGAAGTCCTCTTTTAAATATTTATTAGGTATGATCAAAAATACAATGAATGCTGTTACTTAATTCCATCCAAGAGAAGGGAAGGATCATAAAATTGTTATGACATGTCACCACCCACCTTATTCACTGGACTTGACACAGGAAAATTGGGCTCTTTCTCAAAGTCAAAATGACCATGAGAAGTAAATTCGTGAGTAGATCCAGGACACTGAGGCAGTCAGGACAACATAACTAAAGTTGTTTATGAAAGGGAACTTCCAGAGTTGCTTCAGAAAGTGGAGGAAATGTTGGGTGTTACAGATTAAAAACTGGTGGTCAACTTAGAACCAGTGGAATTAAATCACCATGGTGCTGAGCATAGATTTCTACCTGAGGAAAGTTGCCAGCATAAATAGAGACATGGAGAAGGAGAAGCATTGCGTTGAGGCCTTGAGGCATTGTGGGTTCTCTCTACATGTTGCTGTTTGAGCCGCTGGTTCTCCTGGAGAAGCTCTGGTCCTTACGTTGAGCATTGTTTTCTGGCTCCAGAAAGGAAGATGTGTGCCACTTAATCTCCAGGATGAACTCGTCACACTGGCTTCCTGGAATGTTCTCAACCATGCTTATTGTGGGAGGAGCTTGGGACTTCTGTGTCGCTGAGGGTGGCTGTGATGCTTTTCAGGACAGCTCTGGTCTTTATTATAAGCGTGACTTCTCGGCTCCCTCAACCTATCAGCACAGCTCCTTCACCCTGCTGGCATAGACTTTAGCTTTTACTACTAACCTTTGGGCCTTCCCAGCATGGATCCATAAAACAGACTGACGCGAGTCCTTCTCCTGGGCTCTAGACCTCCAGTTGGATTTGTGGGAGGCACTGTCATGTGCTCTAAGTTTTCATCTGGACTCATAGGACACTGCTGTGGGATTCAGGCCATTGGCTGAATATGCTATGTCTTCAGTGTTGTGGATAGATTTCCTGCACTTTCTTGTGTTAATTCTGGGTGACCATCATAAAATAATATTATAAATTCCATGTCCTGATTTTAATTGTTCTCTGCACAACCCCTGACTACATTCAGTCATTTATAGGTAAATGCAGGATGCACCATATTTGTTTTTGTTTTTGTTTTTTGAGATAAGTCCTGGCTGTGTAGTTCTGGTTTCCCTGAACTCACTATGAAGCCCAGGCTGGCCTCTAACTTGCAGCAATCCTCCTGCCTCAGATTCCCGAGTGCTGGGATTACTGCTAGTTCCACTGTGGGGAAGGTTTAAGGAGAAATTTGTGCAAAGAACAATGAATGACATAAAAATTATAAATAAAAGACATTTCTTTTTTTTTCTATGTCAGCACTTGTGTTAAATTTGTAGACACCAGAAGTCAACTGAATTTGCTGTTGTTTGCAGTTAATGTAAATAGAGCTCAGAAATTGGGTATTTATATTGCTCTTTCTACCTCTTGTAAGCAAGCCATTGTGATAGGGTCCCCAGGACTGAGAAAAGTTTGGATATCTTGATGAGTTTGTCCTGGAATTGAGAGCAGTTGTGATTGCAGCCACCTGAATGCCTCTCCTTGTACATGTTACTGAGAAGCACACACAAAACACAAGGTATTGGCATCATAAAGGGGAGAGTAAACATGGCCATTTCAAAAAAAAAATACTCCTACACTGTGTGCACACAGTGACCCGCTGTCTGTGCAGACCCCTGCGGTTTTTGTCCATTTTTCCATGCTCCTGTGGGGGAACCACTACAGCAGGGCTTAAATAATCTACAGAAACTCTGTGACATTGATTTTACTCTTTCTGCAAGTCAGAGTTCAGCAACAAAAACCTTTGCTGAAATAGTCGAAGAAAATGCCAGAACTGGAAATGTCTCGTGGTCAGTGCCCTATTTCCTTGAGCACAAAGGGACAGCTTTGCCTTTGTCTATTCCCAGATACATCCTTCAAATGGAAGCCATCTGTTCCATGCACTTCTAAGAAGTGGGCCAAGGGAACTATAAACCAAGAAACCATTTCACCAAATGTCAGTCAGAGTGCCTGGCATCTGGCTGAAGCCTAAGTGCTCAGAATTTAGTAATGTACTTCAGAAGGCTGTAGGCTTCCCTGGAATTTTACCCAGTACAGTGGACACTTAAAGTTTATGTTCTATTTGACACTTGTGATTAAAAAATTATTCTATATTCACTGTAAAATATTTAAAATATAGAAATATAAAAATAAAAATGTTCCACACAAACACAACCACCGTTATTATGTAGTTACAGTTCCTTGTCTTGTAATACATATTGTTTTGCAATCATAGCATCATATTCTAGATACTTCAGTGTTTATCTGCTCCTCCTTATATATTTTTTGTCATTTAGGAGTATATTAAAATGTTAGCTTATCATAAAGTGGTGCCCAAATAAGCTAACTTGCATACATATTTCTCATTTTAAATAGACTAGTTTAGAAAATAATTTGTTAAAGAGACACTGTGTGTACCTTGAATTTCTGAATTAATTTTGTTCTTGAATCATGATTACTGTGACAAAACCCACTAAATATTCTTAAAACATTCACCCAGCTTCATGTATTGACTTCCAGAAAGTTCTTGCTCTCTTCTAAACAATGGCTGAGGACCTCTATTTTAGAAAACCCTGTCAACTGAAAAAATATCCCAGGAGGATATCTGGAAAAAAAATCTAAATTGAGCCTTCCCCTCTCCCTTCCCCTCTCTTTTCCCCTTTTCTGCTTCCCCTCTCCCTCTCCCTCTCTTCCCTTCACTCTTCTTGTGACACTGAAGGGATTGTCATGTCCACTAACCACCTCTGCTACATACATGGTACTACAGTGCCTTTGAGAATGGAAAAATTCATGTCAGTGATACTTTCAATTTGATTACATCTAAATTATGCACAGCAGAAATTGCTCAACACTTGCAACTTTTAAAGTTGGTTCTTTCCTCCTAATGTATTACTAACATAAAAATTGTAAGTATGAAGTACAAGGTAATATTTCAACAAATGCATAAAGTGCATACTGATAAAATCAAAGTAATTAACATTTCCAGCTCATCATGTTTTTGCTTTTATTTAATTTTATTGCAAAGAGAATAAAACCAAACTAAATAAAACAGAATAAAACCAATAAGAAAAAAACAATGAAAGTGATACAGAACTTCAAAACAGGATAATACAAAAACAATGGCTATCATAAATGCCTCTTGTTATCTTCAAAGTTGTTACCCATACTATCAGACATAACAAAATCAAACAAAACAGGACAAAATAAAACCAGTAAATACAGAACAATGAATAAAACAAAGCAATAAAATGTAGCAAAACAAAACAATGAGAGCAATATTGGATTTCAAAAACAAGACAGAAGAAAATCCTCCATAGTTGCTATATTGAATATTGTTATCCTCTAAATAGATGCTCAGACATCAGCTTTAGGCTGATATGTTCGCCAACAGTGTTTGAGTCCCTTTTTCTCTGTCTTCACTAGCATTTGTTATCTTTTATCTTTTTTTCATAATTGTTATTCTAACACCTCTCAAATTTAAAGATATTCCATAAATCATTCCATTTGCACTGCTTCTAGTAGTGTTACATTTTCCTTGTATTTCAGACCACTGTCAAGTCTGTAATGGTCTGTGTTTCTGAGTGTTATTGCTCACCTCTCACATGCAAACACAGCTTCTCCTGGAGCCTCTGACCTCAGCACCTTTATTTCCTTCTAGAAGCCTCTCCTCTGCCGATGTCCCCTCTTTCAAACATTCACTACAACTCAATTTTTGTTCTCATCTGACCAAAATTAATCTCACAGTTATTCTTATTGTTGTGAAGCTTTTATTTGTTTAGCTCTTGGGAGATAATTATTTTTTAATTTCTCTTAAAATCTTTAAATGAAACACAGCACATCCTAAATGTTTATCAACTAAAACACTGGTGGTTGTCTAATGCATTTTACAGTGAATCTGGGTGCTGAAATGCATGGCTCAATGAGAAGCCGAGTTTGCAGGTAAGACTGATGTAAACCTTCTGAACTGAAAGCATTATTTGGTGCTTCCTAAGATCTCACTTCAAGTGCATACCTTTCAGAAGACTGATACTTTGCCCTAAAATATAAATATGAATCCTAACACTCCAATTTTCTCAGGCTTTCAAATGCACATTTATTTCACTTTCTGTCAAAGTGTAAAATCTTGTTCTGCATTTGTTTCTTCCAGTTGTTTTTAAATTGTAAAATCATTGAACTTTTTTCCCCCAGTTGTTTTAAGATCATAGTCTATTGAACAATTACTCTTATGATTTTAGTCATAAACTCAACCTCTCAGCATTTCAAAACAAGAGGGGACTTTAATGCTTTCTGATGAATCTCACAAATTTTAAATCCTAAGAAACTAGGCAGTTTTCAAGATGAGACAGATGACTGTTTTCCAACACCAAAATCAATGGTTCCTATCATTTGTTGTGTTGTTATTGTTGAAAACTTCACCTAAGATATCACAAGTTCTACAGGCTATGCAGTACCTTTTATCTTACTTGTATCATTATCATATACTCATACTAATGTTTTCCTTTGCAGCCGATTCCTCCTTAAAAATCTATCCAGTTCCCGTGAAAAGAAATAGCTCCTACTTATATTACAAGACACAGGTGCAATCTCAGATGAGTCAAAAGCTGGTGCACTGCTGCTACAATCCTGTTCCTCACAATTACATTTTTTCTTAATCATGTGGTGTGCACCTGCTTCTAAGGGATAAGCTTCCAGGACTTCAAACACTTCTTTGTCTGAATCCACATTTTATTCAGTTTAATGAGCTTTATACATATGCTACTCTTTCAGATATCACACCTAAAAAGAGGTATAAGAATGTATCTATGTCTATATATAGCTATCCTTCTCAATAAGGAGCAAAAATGAGAAAAGACAGCAAAAGTTCTAATAGTTCAGCAGTGTGGTTTAAAATATGACAGCACAATTGGTTCTCTACTGAGCAGGCAAAATAGAGATATTCAAAACCGAAAAATAACTGTCCTCTTGGGTTTGGCTATTTTCTTTGTATGATGTACAGCCTTTCCGTATGGGCAGATTTTCTTGGGTCTCAAAGTGAAACATGATCATTGTCTTTTATGATAAATGATTCCTGTCGCATTAACTAACCAAGAAAATGACATCTTCAGCACCAACAGAAGAAAGCTAAGCTGTTTCAGAGAAAGGATTTTGCAAAGACTAGCCAAAGCATGTGGTCTGATGCCCATGCCATCTCCTAAATGCCAATAGAACTACCTGGATCTTCAGAATGTTTCAGGCAAAAAGGAGCCCCAATTTCTCCAGTATAAAAAAGTAAAATGACTTTCATTTCTTTAAGCATAGGAAGCACCTGTTTTTCATTGGCCATCACTTTCATCCTTCAGGAGCTGCAGTCAGAAATGTTGAATACCTGTGGTCTGACCTCACCCCATTTTTCAAGCAGACCTCTGTGATGAATCTTCTGATAGGTAACTATGCTTATATTTGGGTCAGTTTGTCTAATTTGAGAGATTAGCTTCAGTGAGTTAATCAAGTTGACAAATATGTAAATCAGTA
Organism: Hydrochoerus hydrochaeris; assembly: GCA_004027455.1. Lineage (NCBI taxonomy): Eukaryota > Metazoa > Chordata > Mammalia > Rodentia > Hydrochaeridae > Hydrochoerus > Hydrochoerus hydrochaeris. Next base: position 36,601 of record PVLA01000427.1, on the reverse strand, counting down.
ATTTTATTATCTTTGCTTGGCTTAGAATAAGGTTAAGTTTGAAATATATATATAAATCTTGGTTGCTTTTCTCTTGTAATTGGCACAAAATACCAGATACTCAAATGAAGGAAGGAAAGGTTTATTTAGCTCAATGTTTGTGGAGGTTTCAGTCCAGGATCAGCTGGATCCAAGGCAGGGTGGCACAGCTCGAGGGCAACACTTCTAGGCAGCAGCCAGCAAAAGCAGCCATAGCAAAAAAGGGGGAGAATAAGCCTTTTTCATCCCTTATATTGTACGCAGGCCACCCCCCCCCACACACACACACACTCCCCAAGGCAGATGTAGCACCCCCAACATCTCTGTGCCCACCTCTTACACAGGAGGAGGATATTTACAAAGTAAGCATCCTGGCTCCCTGCTGAGTCTCCAAATTAAATTTCTAAAGTCCTCAAGTTGATGCAATGTATCAGCCATAACAATGTGATTCTTAGAACTGGACTAATTTTTTTCTGTGACCTTTATTTAAATGATAGGAACAGACTGTTCAGAAAGTAAATTCTGGACCCAGACAAACTGATCATTATTTTACTAAGTTATATCTTTTGTATCATTACATAAATAAATGTAGTATCTAAAATAAAACCAAAGAATTTGGGAAGATATAGCCATTTACCAAGAAGAGACTTAAAGACAAGGGAAAAATAGGCTCCGTATCAACTTTGGTTAGGAGTTCTGCTCACAAAAAGTCTTTAAAAGTTTATAAGCTACTTCACTTATATTTTTCTTTTTCTCTTCTAAATATCTTCTAAGTTGTTTACAAAAACATTTTAATTATACAGCCATGAAAACTAAGGCCAAGAGATTCTGTGCCCTCTGGAATTAAAGCTCTCTACAATTGAAGCTCAATACTTCTTAGGCAATTCAGGTAAAAATCATCTACTTCATCCCATTTACAATTATTTCCCTTGAGCTGTTTGTGTGCTATAATATTTAAATATCTCTTTTATCTGAACTAAAATTCTTATTGGCGTTAAGGAATGTCTTACTTATTATGTTCATACTTTTTATGCTGCTCAGCGTGGCAATTCGCACACATTAGCAACTCCTTAACCTAACTTGACAGATTGGTCAGTACCTTTACCAGATAATAATACAATTACTGACCCTATATCTATTCTATTGCCCTCTTGTTCTTTACCAATGAGGACATATTCTTTTTCCCTTTTTAGAGGTAAAACAGAATGATCCAGCTACCTCCTTTTTTTAAAGCATCTCTGAGTTGAACTTTCAAAAATAAGCTGAATCTTTTTTTGTGTGTGACTGTATAGTAATAAATAATTTCACTGCTTGAGAACTAGGTTTCCTAGTGTACATTAATTAAGCTCTCTTCCTTCAAACAAGAATTGGGGTAGTTTATTCCTTAGCCCTTAATAAATCATTTAATTTTATTTTTTAAAAATCCAGTATTTTTACTTGGTCTATTTAAGTAGATGGTTTAAAAATATAAATTTATTTCTCACAATTCTAGAGGCTGGGGCATTTAAGATCAAGGTGCTATCAGGTACTTTTACTGATGAGGGACCTCTTAGTGCTTTAACTTCTTGTGTTCTCACATGACAGAGGACAGACAAGCAAGAAAGCAAAGATACTCATGTCTTTTTATAAGGTCACTGATCCTATTCATATACATTCCACCCTCATGATCTAACAAATTTCCAAATGCTTTATCTCTTAATATCATATCACATTGGGTGCTAGGATTTCAACAGGTGAATTTGAGAGGAACATATACAATAAATATCAGGGTCAGTATTAGCATAATTTGGACGATTATTATTTTGACATGTTATTCAACTGTTTTGGTAAATAGCTATATATAGTTTAACAATGGGGGAAACATTCTGTGAAATGCATCAGCAGAAAATTTTGTCATAGTGCAACTGTTATACAGAGTACTTATGTAACCTAGATGTTCTAGCCAGCTAGATGCATAGTGTACATAAATGCATGGACTGTATTTTTATATGAGTAGCAATGCAGGAGGTGTCTTTACACAAGCATCTACATATCATGTGAGTAAACAACTGAACTATAACATTAGGGTGGCTTCAACATCATTCAGTATTAAGAATATTTTTAGCTTCATTATCTTATGGGACCACGCTTGTATATAAAGCCTACTGTTGATTAAAAAGTTGCTTTGAAGCATATTTCTCATTTTAAATTTAAGTTCATAGGATTTTAACTAAAATTCTGTAAATATAAAATGCCCAGCCAAGAATACCTGCTCTAAAAAATGTAAGGATGCACATGCCAATCCAGAATGTAGCAAATGCCATATTTCTTCATGTAGAGGGAAAAATGTTTCAATCATTTCTGATTTTATGAACCACTTCTCTCACTTCCACAAACTGACCAAGTTAAGTGACTCTGCCCAGTTAGACCGTGGTCAGTGTGCCTGTTTTCTAGGTGAGGTAACTCTACTATCCAAAATTAGTCACTACAACTTCTTCCCAGGCTTCTCACGCTCATAACCGCTTTTAAAACATATTCTCTACTTTCCCTTACATTTGTTTTGGTGAAAGAGATGATGAAAAGTAGAGTGGGTGTAATAATCAGACAAGTAATCACAAATGTTCATAAATGAAGGTCCAATTTGCGGCACGCATCTGGAAAGAGTGTGTCTTTAATAGTCCCTCCAGGTTAACTCCTTGTCTCATAGCCTGTTCTCAAAATGTAATCATCATAGCCAAACCTAGTGATTCCATATAGAAATGTGGAAAAGCATTTTGATAAAAGTTATAGGGTTGGCAAAAAAATCAAATGACACCATGGTGATACGAAAATAACACTATGAAAACATAAAGTTGGAGTTATTTTCAGTTTCAGAGAACTCAATTTAGTTCAACAAAAGTAGAAAATAATGTAAAGTAATAAAGAAAGCTAAGTAACAAGAAATGTTTGGAAAAATTTTTTGTACCACTAAAAGCTTTTTTCCTTATTTTTTTATGGTAGCAGAGTTTATTTGCAGTGTTTAGAAATGGAAACCACTTTTTGTGCTCTAGAAGCTGATCAATAGTCTTTTTGAGTAATGATGACCTTGAGGAACAAATCAAATTCACAGGCAGAAGGAAAATTTTGCTAATACTCACTGATATGGTTAGAGCCATTATTTATGGTGTGTATCTTCTCACTTGTTTCTTCTAATTGGTTGGGTCCATGACTTACTGGCCTTCAATACTGTGAATAAAATCCTTGCCTGCAACTGACTTTTTCTGCTCCTTTATTCTAATCTACATATTACTTGGGACCAAAATCACTATCCAAATTTAATGGTCTTTCTCTTTTCCCCAGAACACAGAATTATGTCACTTAATACATTTATAAATATCTCATGAGAAAACACATTAGCCATATGAACATTTTGCATCCTCATCTCTCCATTCAGAGATGATTAAATTCCATCTTTAATTCTAGAACAGCTCAAATTCATCCTTAAAATTCTTAGTGGTGGTCAAGTATTCTGTCTCAGTTCTACCAAAGATCTTACATTCACTAGTAGAGATGATCTTCAGTTTTATTAAATTAAGTTTATCAGCTATGCATAATGAACACATTCATCATAATGAATTATAACTGTACATGATATATTTTGATTCTTCTTTTTTTCACAATTCCTTTCCCTTCCTTCAATTCCTCTTCCTCTCCTTATTTACAAAGCTTTGTTTCCATTTTATTCTTTTTTTAAAAAAATTTTTTGTTACATTTCCCCTCCTTCCTTTACCCTTTTTCTCATACTAGTTTCTCTTACCTTTTGGACAATTTCTTCCCATTTCCCAATATCTATTATACCTTTTGCTCCTTATTTACTCTTTCAATTTTTCACACCAGGGAGACAATGCAATATTTACAAGAGTCCAATTTATTTTACTTAAGAGTATGGACTCAAGTTACAGCCATTTACCTAGAAATGTCTCAAATTTATCCTTATTTATGGCAGAGTAGTATTCATTTTATTGAGAAACCAAATCTTTTTTATCCATTTCTTGACTAATGGGCATTTGGGTTGTTTTCAAGATTTCATTATTACAAGCCATGCTCTTATGAACACTGGTATGTGTATGTCCGAGTGATATGATGTTTTTCATTCTGAGAAAATATACAGATGAGAAATAGCTGAGTTAAATGAAATCTCTAAGCCTAGATTTTATTAAAACAGCATTGAGATTTCATCTCACTCTGGAAAGAATAGCTGCCATCAAGAAATCAACTCATAACAAATGTTGGCAAGGCTGCAGGGGAAAAAGGAACACTGCTCCACTGTTGGTGAGAGTGCAGACTGGTGCAGCCACTGTGGAAATCAATATGAAGATTCCTCAAAAAACTAGCATTGAAAGTTCCATTCAATCTAGCTGTTCCCCTCCTGGGTGTTTTCCCAGAAAAATTGACAAAGTCGTGTCACAGCAATATTATGTGCACTCATGTTTAAAGCAGTGCAATTTGTAATAGCTAAATCTTTGAAACAACACAAATGTCCATTAATCGCAGAATGGATGAAAAAGATGTGGTAGTTTTATACAATGGAATATTACTCAGCCATAAAAAAGAATTATCTTGAGGCTTTTATAAGTAAATGGAGGCAACTTGAGACTATCCTCATAAATGAAATAAATAAGACTCACATTTGTAAATATTGTATTGCCTCTCTAGTATAAAAAATAATTAAAAAACTGCAAGAGTAATAAGATCCAAAATGTATAATAGATATTATAATAATGAAAGGGAAAGAAAGTACTCTAAGGGATATAACTGTATGCATGCTTAAATGTGCAAGATAGATAACCATACTAAGTTTTTGTTTGTTCATCAAACAGAAGAGTTTGTACTGTCATTGTTTGATTGTTCATTTTTTATGCTTTGATTTTATAACTTGTACTTCTAAGATAACAATATGTAATTCATCAACTAGTGATTTCTTACTGGGTTTTTTTTTGTTTTTAAAACTCTGTATTATTTTTATGCTTTTTTTCTCTAAATAAAAAATAAAAAACCCTAGATTTTGAGGAAACTCCATGCTGATTTTCATAGTGGTTGCACCAGTCTACACTTCCACCAATAGTGGAAGAGGGTTCCTTTCACCCCACAGCTCTTCCAGTATCTGTTATTGCTTGATTTCTTGATGACAGCCATTCTTTCTGGGGTGACATGGAATCTGAGCCTTATTTTAATTTGCATCTCTTGAATGACCAATGATTTGAATATTTATCATAAATTAATTTACCATTTACATTGCTTCATCTGAGAAATGTGTATTCTTTTCAGAAGTCAATTTTTGAATTGGATCTTTAAATTAGGGGGGGTGATTTTTTTCAATTCTTTATATACTCCTTTGTCTAAAAAATAACCATCTACAATTACATCCTTCTTTGTGAGTTGTCTTTTCACTCTGTTCATTTCCTTTGCTGTGTAAAAGCTTTTTAGTAAGATGAGATCCCAGTTATTAATTCCTTGTATTATTTCTCATGTAATTGGGGTTTTGTTCATGAAATATTTGCATACATTTACGTCTTTAAGAATTCTGCTTGTTCTCTCTTCCATTAGTGTTAGTGTTTCTGTTTTAATACTTAGATCTTTGATCCATTTCAATTTTAGTTTAGTGTGTGGTGGTAGGCATAGGTCTAGTTTTACTCATTGGCATATGGAATGCCAGTTTTTCCAGTACCATTTATTAAAGGGACTGTCTTTCTTCCAGTGAAGGTATTTGGCTCCTTTGTCAAAAATAAGGTGGCCAAGCATGTTTGAAAATGTATCTGAGTTTTTTAGCATGTTCCATTGATTCTCAGGCCTGTTTTCTTTTTGCCAGTACCATACTGTTTTAATGAAAGTAGCTTTGTAGTATAATTTCAAGTCATTCCTTTTATTTCTTTCTCTTGTCTAATTGTTCTGGCTATTGTTTCCAGAACTGTGTTGAATAGAAGTGGTGACAGTGGGCATCCTTGCCTTGTTCCTTATTGTTGTGTGAAATCTTTCAGTTTTTGTCCATTTAGTAGGATGCTGGCTATTGGTTTGTCATATATGGCTTTAATCAGATTGAGGTAAACACCAACAACTCCAATTTTCTGTAGGGTTTCTATTGTGAATGGATGTTAGACTTTGTCAAATGCTTTTTTTTTTTTGCATCTGTGTAAACGATCATTTGAGTTTTGTCTTTGGTTGTGTTTATATTGTATATTAAATTTAATGATTTGCCTATGTTAAACCATCTCTGAATCTCTGAAATGAATCTTCTTGGTCATCTATATAATTCTGAAGATTTCTACATTCTGTTTTCTAGAGAAATTTTGTGTCTATTTTCATTGGGAATATTGATCTGTAGTTTTATTTTTTGGTTGGGTCCTTGTCTGGGTTTGGTATCAGTGTAATACTTAATTCCAGGAATGATTTTGGAAACATTGCTTCCCTTTCAATTTCATTAAAGAATTTCTTAATTAGTGTCATTAGATCATCCCTGAATTTCTTGTAGAATTCAGCAGTGCCTCCATCAGAGCCTGGACTTTTCTTCATTGCTTAGATTTAATTATATTTTAAATTTCACTGACCAATATTGGGTTATTTAGAATTTTTATATCTTCTTGATTAAGTTTGGTAATTCACATGTATCTAGGAATCTGTTCATTTCTTGTGTATCTTCCATCTTATAAGAGTGTAAATTCTCAAAATCGGCATTGATGATCTTCTGGATTCCACAGGGTTTGCTGTGATTTCACCCTTTTCTTTCCTAAATCATTGAATTTGAGTCTTTTCTTTCCTTTTTTGATAAGATTGGCTAAGGTTTTATCGAGTTTATTTAATTGTTAAAAGCTCTTCAATTCATTTATTCCTTGTATTCTTTCTTAGTCTCAATTGTACTTGTTTCTGCTCACCTTTTTAATTTTCTCTCTTGCATAAGTTTCAGGTTTGATTTATTCTTCTTTTTCTAGAAATTTGAGGTTTAACATTAGATTGTTTATTTGAGCTGATTCTGTTTTCCTAATATGAGAATTTACTGCTGTAAATTTCCCTCATATGACTGCTTTAATTGTATCCCATAGTCTTTGCATGTTGTGTCAGGATTATCATATAACTGTAAATACTGTTTAATTTCTTCTTTAATTTCCTCTGTGAGCAATTGGTTGTTCAGGAGGGTTTTTTCTAATTTCCATGTGTTTTTGTGGGTTTTGTGGTTTCTTTTACCATTGATTTTTAATTTCATTGCACTATGGTCAGATAATATGCATGGGATAATTTCACTCCCTTTGCATTTACTTGAACTTATTCTGTGGGCTAATATGTGATAAATTTTGCAAAATGTTCCACGTATAGCTGACAAGAATGGTGGAACTCTCTGCAGGCATCTAATAAGTCTATTGTTCACAGGTTTGGTTTATTTCAGATATGTCTTTGTTGATTTTTTGCCTACTTGATCTATCTAACTGAGAGTGAGGTATTAAGTTCCTCCATTACAACTGTGATGGTGCTTATTTGATTTATCATGACCATTAATATTTGTTCTATGTAACTGAGTGGAAAATATTTGGCGCATATTTATGATTGTTATCTCTTCTTCTTGGGGTCTTCCCTTAAAAGTATGAAGGGACCTTGTCTGTCTTTTTTGATCAGTCTTGGCTTAAAGTTCACATTGTCTGCAAATAGAATAACTTTCTCTGGGATCATTATGTCACATGGAATATCATTTTCCATCCTTTGACTTTCAGTCCATGAATTTGTTTTTAGTTAAATGTTTTTTGAATGATATGTATTATTGGATCTTGCTTCTTGATCTAATCCATCAGTCTTTTTCTTTTGATTGGTGAATTAAGACCATTTATATTGATAGTTACAACAAACTTGTATTGGCTTATTTTTCTCATATTATTTTCTGGTTGTTGGTTTCCTGTTTTTAGCTTCTGTTTAACTGCTTGCTTGCCCTGCTTCGTGGCTTCTTTCTGTTGGTGTTCTTGTGCTTGTTGTCTTTGTTTTCTGTTTCTTTTTTTCTTTTCTTTTCTTTTTTTTTTCTTTTTTTTGAAGCTACTGTGAAGGATCTGGTTTCCTTAATTTTCCTCTCAGTGAGTTTGTTCTTTGTGTATAGGAATGCTATTGATTTTTGGGTGCTGATTTTGTGTCCAGCTACACTATTGAATTTGTTTATTAAATTTATTAGACTTTTAGTAGAGCATTTTTCATCTTCTATGTAATGGATCATGTCATCTATAAATAATGATAGTTTAACATCTTCCTTTCTTATTAATATTCCTTTTATTTCTTTCTCTTGTCTAATTGTTCTGACTATTGTTTCCAGAGCTATGTTGAATAGAAGTGGTGACAGTGGAAATCCTTGCCTTGATCCTTCAGAGTGCTCTGAACAGCTGATTTTGTGACCACAAATTTATTCAGTTGTTCTTTGTCAAGGAAGTATCTTATTTCTCAATTGATTTTGAAAGATTTTTGTGGGATATATCCATCCAGGTTGGAGGTTGTTTCTTTTAGGTTTGAAATACTTCAAGTTCTCCTTGATTTGAGGGTTTGTGTTGAGAAGTCTGCTATTCTACTGATGGGCTTTCCTCAATAGGTGATATTTTTCTTTTCTCTAACTTCTTTTACTATTTTGTTTTTGTGCTGAATTTCTGGAATCTTGACTATTTCTGGGTGTTGATTTATTTTAGTCATGGCTGTTTGGAGTTCCATATGTTTCACTTATTTGTATGTTAGGTTCTTTATCCATATTTGGAAAGTTTTCTGCCATTAGTTCTGCGATGAGGTTTTTTATGGCATGTGTGCTGTCTCCAGCTTTTTCAGTGATTCCAGTCAATTACCTGTTCATCTTGGCTTCATCTTGCAGCTGTTGGATTGATTTTTAATGGTCTCTTGCTATTTTTAAGATATCTGTCTTTTAATGGTCACTAGCCACAATCTTGTCTTCTAGATTTGATATTCTATCCTCACCTTCATTCAATCTGTTGCATACACTGTCAATGAAGATTTTAATCTGGATTTCTGTTTGCATTTGTATTACATGTTTGTTTGCTATGTTGATTTCTATACATTATCCTAAGCACTTCTATTTTTTATCTGTATCTGCTCTAATGTCTTTCATTTTGATGAAATGTCTAATATCTTTCATTTATTTTTGCATGTGAGAGATTATTTTTTCTATAACTTCTTTCCTTTCTTTTTCAATCTGTTTCTATCATTTTAGAAATCCAGTGCTTGGTTTCTGACTTCCTCAATCACTTTGTGCTCTAGAATTGTCCTAAGTGGACTGGAGGTCTGGAGTTGCATTTTGATTCTACATCTTGTCATTTTCTATTTTTTATTTTGTTTTCTTTTCTGTTTTGATGTTTCTGAATTTTGTACAGCAGATAGATTTATTGCTAGTATCAATAGCTTCCTAGGAAATAATCTGTTTCTCAGGGATGTCTTCTAGGTGTAGGTGATCCTTGGTCTTTCTGTCTATCCCAAGAACTTGCTTTTCTAACTTATTGAGGATGAGAAGTTGCTATCTACTTGACTCAGCATCCAGTTCATTTGTATTGCACTATGGTGATGGTTATGATACCAATAAATCACAATGTTTTCATACAAGGGAGAAAAACTGATTATATCACATATGACACTAAAGTAGCAAAGTTACCAAAATAATAGCATCAATTACAGCCTAGCCACTGATAAACTGTGGTAACTATTTTTTTTCTTTTTTTTTATTTAAAGAGAGAAAAAAAGAAAAAGGTAGAAATATTACAGAATTTCAAAAAAAAGATAAACAGTATCAAATAACTAGTTGATAAATTACATATTGTCTTTTTAGAAATAGTTGTTCAAGTTACAAAATTAAAGCATACAAAGTAGGCATGCAAACAGTGAGACTGCAAACAGTTCTGTTCAACAATCCAACAAGAACTTAGAATCATGGTTATCAATCCTATACTCTTAAATATTCATGCAGTTATATCTTTTATAATACTTCCTATTTCCTCTCTTTTTTGCAATAGCAATTACACATTTTAAAATTTTATTTAAAGAAAGAAAGAACAAAAAAAGCAAAACAGAAAAAAGGGTAGCAACAATACAGAATTCTAAAAGAAAAAGAGAAAAAACACTAAGAAATCACTAGTTGATAAATTACATAATGTCATCTTGGATATAGCTGTTCAAGTTACAAAATTAAAGGATACATAGTAGACATTCAAGCAGTGAGACTGCAAAGAGTTCTGCTCAAAGATCCAACAAAGATTCAGCAATATGGTCATCTATTTTACACATAAAAACATACATGCAGTTATATCACTTAGAGCCTTTTCTTTTCCTCTCTTTTTTACAATAGCAATTACACATTTTGGGTTTTATTACTCTTACAGTTGTTTTTACTTTTTACACTAGAGACACAATGTGATATTTATAAATATGATTCTTATTTATTTCACTAATGAGGATAGTCTCAAGTTGTCTCCATTTACCTATGAAGGCCTCAAGATCATCCTTTTTTATAGCTGGGTAATATTCTGTTGTAAAAAAATACCACATCTTTTTCATCCACTCTGCAGTTGATGGGCATCTTGGTTGTTTCCAGGATTTAGCTATCACAAATTGTGCAGCTATGAACATGGGTGCACATATATCACTGTGATATGAACTTTTCAGTTCTTCTGGAAAAATACCCAGGAGGGTAATAGCTGGATTGAATGGAGCTTCCAATCCTAGTCTTCTGAGAATTCTCCATATGGATTTCCATAATGGTTGCACCAGTCTACATTCCCAACAACAGTGGAGCAGTGTTCCTTTTTCCGCAACATTTGTTATCAGTTGATTTCTTGATGGCAGCTATTCTTTCCAGAGTGAGATGAAATCTCAATGTTGCTTTAATTTGCATTTCTTGAATGACCAGTGATGGTGAACAATTCTTCATGTATTTATTTGCCATTTGTATATCTTTCTCTGAGAACTGTGTGTTCATCTCAGATGCCCATTTTTGGAGAAGGTCTTTGAATTTGGAGAGCTTGATATTTTTCAATTCTTTATATATTCTGGATATAAGTCCTTTGTCTGAAAGGGTTGCTAGCTGAAATTGTTTCCCACTCTGTAAGTTTTCCTTTTATTCTGTTGGTGATTTCTTTTGAAGTGCAGAACCTTTTCAGTAACATGAGATCCCATTTGTTGATTCTTTGAAGTGTTTCCGGTGCAGTTTGCGTTTGGTTCATGAATTCTCTGCCTATCCCTATGTCTCCAGGACTTCTGCCTACCTTGGCTTCCAGTAGATTTAGTGTTTCTGTTTTAATATTGAGGTCTTTGATCCATTTAGACTTTAGTTTTGTACATGGTGATATGCATGGATCTAGTTTCAGTCTTCGGCATGTAGAGAGCCAATTTTTCCAACACCATTTATTGAAGAGACTATCCTTCTTCCAGTGGACGTATTCAGCCCCTTTGTCAAATATCGGGTGGCTGAGTGTCTTTGTAGTTGTGCTTGCATCTTCTAATCTGTTCCATTGATCCTCAGGTCTATTTCTTTGCCAGTGCCAAGCTGATTTTATCACTGTGGCTTTATAGTACTGTTTCAAATCAGGAATTGAGATGCCTTCTGCCTTGCCTTTGTTGCCCAGAACTGCCTTTGCTATTCTAGGTTTCTTATGTTTCCAAATGAATTTTAGGAGTGCTTTCTCTAGATCTGTGAGGTATGTCAAAGGTATTTTGATTGGGATTGCATTAAATCTGTATAAAAGTTTTGGGAGTATGGCCATTTTCACAATGTTGGTTCTTCCTAACCAAGAGCAAGGAATATCCTTCCATTTTCTAATATCCTCTTCAATCTCCTTTTTCATCATAGTACAATTTTCAGCATATAGGTCTTTTACATTTTTAGTTAGGTTGATTCCTAGGTATTTCATTTTTTTTACATGTTATCGTAAAGGGCTATATTTCCATAATTTCTGTCTCAGTGAGTTTTTTGTTTGCATACAGGAATGCTGATGATTTTTGAGCATTGACTTTGTATCCAGCTACCCTACTGAACTTGTTTATTACCTCTAGTAGTCTTTTAATGGAGATTTTTGGGTCTTCTACATTTTCTAGATTTTTGGGTCATCTGCAAATAGTGATAATTTTACTTCTTCCTTTCCTATCTTTATTCCTGTTATTTCTCTCTCTTGTCTGATTGCCTTGGTTAGTGTTTCCAGAACTATGTTGAAAAGGAGTGGTGATAGTGGACATCCTTGTCTTGTTCCTGATTTTAAAGTGAAAGCTTTCAGTTTTTGTCCATTTAGTATAATGTTGGCTGCTGGTTTTTCATAGATGGCCTTTATAAGGATGAGGTAGATGCCGTGTATTCCGAGTTTCTGAAGGGTTTTTATCATGAACATGTGTTGGACTTTGTCAAAAGCTTTTTCTGCATCTATTGAGATGACCAAATGGCTTTTGTTTTTGGCTCTGTCGATGTGGTGTATTACATTTATTGATTTGCATATGTTAAACCATCCCTGCATTCCTGGAATGAACCCCACTTGGTCATGATGTATAATCTTCTTGATGATTTGCTGCATTCTATTTGCCAGTATTTTGTTAAGAATCTTTGCATCAATGTTCATTAGTGAGATTGGCCTATAGTCCTCTTTTTTGGTTGGATCTTTCTCTGGTTTTGGTATCAGAGTAATACTTGCCTCCAGGAATGATTTAGGGAGGATTGATTTCTTCTCAATTTCATTGAAGAGTTTAAGGAGTATTGGCATCAAATCTTCTCTAAATTTCTTGTACAATTCAGCTGTGAATCCATCCAAACCTGAGCTTTTCTTTGTTAGTAAGATTTTAATTATGTTTTCAATTTCAATAGCTGATACTGGGTTGTTCAAAATTGCTATATCTTCTTTTCAGTTTTGGTAGTTCATATGTTTCTAGAAATCTGTCCATTTCCTCTGTGTTTTCCCCTCTATGTGAGTAGAGATTTTCAAAGTAGGTATTCATGGTCTTTTGAATTTCCATCCTATCTATAGTAATTTCTTCCTTTTCAGTTCTTATTGCATAAATTTGGGTTTTTTCTTTCTCTTGGTAAGGTTAGTTAGGGGTTTGTCATTTTTGTTTATTTTCTCAAAGAACCAACTTTTCAATTCAGTAATTCTTTGTATTGTTTTTTTAGTTTCAATTGCATTGATTTCTGCTCTAATCTTTACAATTTCCTCTCTTCTATGCACTTTGTGTTTAACTTGCTCTTCTTTTTCTAGAAGCTTGAGATGGAGGATTAGGTTATTTGTGCTCATTGTTTTCTTGATATGACAATTTATTGGTATATATTTCCCTCTTAAGACCGTTTTCATTGCATCCCACAGATTACAGTATGTTGTTTCTATATTCTCATTGAATTGTAGGTATTGTTTTATTTCTTCTTTAATTTCATCTGTAGCACACTGGTTGTTTAAAAGGCTGTATTTAATTTCTATGTATTTATGCAGGTTTCACAATTTCTTTTGCCATTAATTTCCAGTTTCAGTTCACTATGGTCAGATATTATGCATGGTATGATTTCAATACCTTTGCATTTACTTCAGAATGTTTTATGGGATAATACATGGTCTGTTTTGGAGAATGTCCCATGTGCAGCTGAGAAGAATGTGTGTTCTGATGTGGTTGGGTGGAACACTCTGTAAATGTCTGCTAAATCCAATTGCTCACAGGTATTCAGTTCTGTTATTTCTTTGCTGACTTTTTGTCTAGTTGATCTATCTCTTTGTGACAATGGGCTGTTAAGATCTCCTGTCATAACTGTGTTCTTGTGATTTGGTTTTTCATGTCCATTAGTATCATCTTATACAGTTGGGTGCTCCTGTATTTGGCACATATATATTTATAATTGTTAGTTCTTTCTCTTGAATTTTACCACTAACAAGTATGTAGTGACCATCTCTATCTCATTTTAGGTTTGACGTTCATGTTGTCTGCATATAGAATAGCTACCCCTGCTCTTTTCTGGGTTCCTGTTGCACTGAACACTGTTTTCCATCCTTTGACTTTTAATCTATGAGTTTCCTTTTGGGTCAGATGTGTTTCTTGTATACAGCATATTGTGGGGTCCTGTTTCTTGATCCATTCTGTCAATCTATTCCTTTTTATAGGTGAATTGAGGCCATTTATATTTATGGATATCAATGATATGTACTGGCTCGACTTTGCCATGTTACATTCCAGTTGTTTCTTTCTGCTTTTCCTCTTATTTAATTGCTTATCCTACCTGGTTGTTTCTTTCTGTTGTTGTTTTGGGGATTATGGTCATTTTTATCTCTGTCTAGTATGTCTTTCAGCACTCTTTCTAGGGTTGGTTTGGTGTACGTGAATTTCTTCAGTTGTTCTTTGTCATGGAAGTATCTTGTTTCTCCATTAAATCTGAATGAAAGTTTCCCTGGGTACATCAGTCTAGGTTGAAGATTGTTTTTTTTCAGGGCTTGAAATACCTCACTCCAAGATCTTCTTGACTCGAGGGTTTGTGCTGAAAAGCCTGCTGTGATTCTAATGGGCTTTCCTTGATAGGTGAGTTGTGTCTTTTCTCTGACAGATTTTAATATTCTGTTTTTATGCTGTATGTCTGAGATCTTAATTTTTATGTGTGGGTGTGGATTTATGTTGATTGTCACTCTTGGGTGTTCTATATGCCTCACTTCTCTGCATATCAGATTCTTTCCCCATGTTTGGGAAATTTTCTTCTATTATTTCTGTAAATACTTTACATATGTCATTTTCCTGGACTCCTGTATCTTCGCTAATGCCCATTATTCTTATATTGTTGCTCTTGGCATCATCATGAAGCTTCTGGATTGTCATTTCATGCTGCATTGTTATGTTTAAATGTTCTATCCTTTCCTGATCACTAATTGTGATCCTGTCCCTAAGATCTGAAATCCTATCCTCAGCTTCCTTTAGGCAGTTTTGCACACTTTCAATAGAATTTTTTCTTTTCTTGGATGTCTCTTTGAGTTTGTTTTATGAATTCTGCTTGTTTTCTATGTTGTTCATTCCAAGTTTCAATCAGTTTCCCATGCTCATGTACTTTTTTTTCTCTATTTCTTCTTTAGTTTAATTGAACAACTCCTTTACTAAAGTTGTTATTTCTATCTTTACATGGGAGACTACTTCTAATTTGATTTCCTGCATAGCCTGATGGAGTTTTTTTTTTTTTTTCACTTGCTATCTTTTCAGAGATTCCTGGTGTGTTACTTTTGGGGTCCTCTATTTCAATGTCTCCTATACTTGCTTCTAGTGAACTATATGTTTGAGACTGCATTTTGCTTTTTAGTTTTGTCACTTTCACTCTGCCTGATGTTTTCTATGTGTAGGAGGGATCACACACACTCTTTGCAGACTCACCAAAGTCTTACAGTTAGTTGAAGGGTTTTACTACTTGCCCTATGTATTCACTGTACACCTTTATTTTAGGGGCATACTCACCACACTGATACAGTTAATCTGCTGTAGTGCAAGGTTCGCCACCTGGGAGAAATTTTCCAAAGTTTTTCACACTAACTGGAGCCTGCTGAGCTCTTCTGATATTCCAGGTGGGAGGCTGGGCCCAGCAGAAGCAGTTTAGGGCAGTTTTCAGCCTTCAGCCTGCTTCTGAGATGTTCCAGGTGACAGGGTGCACCCATAGGGGAGGTTCCAGGCAGCCTACGACTGAGATGGAACCCTCTGATGTTTCCAGTGGCATGGCGGGCCCACGGTGGAGGTTCCAGGCAGCTTAAGCCTAATGCAGGCTTTCGCTAAGTTCCTGGTGGCAGGGCAGGCCCACAGGGGAGCCCCCAGGCAATCTACACCTGAGAAGGGCTTCCTTGATGTAAAAAGCAGCTTTTTGATTCATTAATTCTTTGTATTGATTTTTAGTTTTGATTGCATTGATTTCTGCTCTAATCTTTATGATTTCCTCTCTTCTATGAGCTTTAGGTTTAGCTTGCTCTTTTCTAGAAGATTGAGATGGAGCATTAAGTTGTTTATTTGTGCTCACTGTTTTCTTGATATGACAATTTATGGCTATATATTTCCCTCTTAAAACCACTTTCATTGCATCCCACAGATTACAGTATGTTGTTCCTGTGTTATCATTGAATTGTAGGTATTGCTTTATTTCTTCTTTAATTTCATCAATAGCCCACTGGTTGTTCAAAAGATTGTTATTTATTTTCCATGTATTTATGCAAGTTTTGAAATTTTTTTGCCATTGATTTCCAATTTCAGTGCGCTATGATCAGATATTATGCATGGTATGATTTCAATACCTTTGCATTTACTTCAGAATATTTTATGGGATAATATGTGGTCTATGTTGGAGAATGTCCCATGTGCAGCAGAGAAGAATGTGTATTCTGATGTGGTTGGGTGGAACACTCTGTAAATGTCTACTAAGTCCAATTGCTCACAGGTATGATTCAGTTCTGTTATTTCTTTGCTGACTTTTTGTCTAGTTGATCTATCTCTTTGTGACAATGGGCTGTTAAGATCCCATGTTATAATTGTGTTCTTGTGTATTTGGTTTTTCATGTCCATTAATATCTGTCTTATGTAGTTGGGTGCTCCTGTATTTGGTGCATATATATTTATAATTGTTAGTTCTTCCTCTTGAATTTTTCCAATAATGAGTATGTAGTGACCTTCTTTATCTCTTTTAATTATTTTAGGTTTCAAGTTCATGTTGTCTGAAAATAGAATAGTTAAACTGTGGTAACTATTAACTTGATACCTTTAACCATAGGAGCAAGTTCTATAGTTATACAACAAAATCTAACATATACCGGGAACTTGTATGCAATGATTTTCCCCTTACTGGAGTAATTTTACCCTGTTGCAGGTGATGTGCTATTTAAGAGGGAGAGGGGACAACACAGAGAAATGGATGAGGTCAAATATAGTAGAAGCAAAGCTGGAAGGTGAAGCATGGTCACCCAAGTTTTTGGAACTGGCTGACATGGAGGTGAAAAAATGAGAGAAATCAAAGGAGTATTGAGGTGAACCAGAAAGAGAAGAAAATTCTTCTGATATCCAGAGTCCTGTAGTAGAGTCCAAGTTGAGTAACAGAACTGTGCTGTGTACTATAGCCAAATTTGCAGTGGGATTTGTGTCAGGTATGGGTCTGATCTTTGCCTCTGGATATGGAGACTGGAACTGGTCCTATATTGCTGGAGTTTTCACAGAGTCTTTTGATAGAAAATAGCAGCCCCACCCATCTGCTTCTGATCTATGTGTCTGTGTATCAAAGCACAATGCTGGTTCACCTAATTTATCAACTTCTGGCTTGTATTCTCAATGACGCTTTGAACAGTTCCATGCAACTGGTCCCCCCAGCCTTCTCTCTACCCCAGCCTGCCTGGTCACTAGGAGCAGCCTAGACAGTTTCTTCTGCTCTTCCTCAGGAGATCCATGTTTTAACTGAAAAGTTAAGGAAAAATACTCCATGACAGTTGTTAAACCATGGTAAGGAAGACTTTATTCAGGGCCATTATGATAGGCAGAAAGATCACTGCTATTACAACTGGCTGTTGTAATGGGAGAGAGGGAATGGTCTCAACTCCTAATATAGCATGGGCAAGTAGGAATTTATAGCCAGGGATAAGGATAGATACAGAGGGTAGAAAATTACTAAGGGAAAACCCTGGGTTACAGGTCTGGCTAAACCAACTTATCAGAATGCTTGTTGAAGACAGAGCATGGTGATCAAGTCTCAGTTTTGGTATAGTAGAGGATGAACAACTTGATCATGTATCAAAGATGGAGACCTCTGGCTAAATTGGCTTAGCAGTGTATTTTTGCTTAAAGTGTATTTTACAAGCAAGTATGCAGGTAAGCTTGGGAGAAGGCTCAGATGCCTGATTAAAAGTTTGGCTAAAAAAAGAATCTTTATCAAAAACAGAGTCCCTCAGATTCAGTTATATCAAATTTTTAAGCTGAATAATTCTTTCTTTATGGAAGTTATCATGTTCAATGTAAGACATTTAGCAGAATTGTTGATTTCTTTTAAGTAGATATCACTGCACTCCCTGCTCCTACACTGTGAACAACAAAAATATCTCCAGTCATTGCCAAATACCCCAAGGGGGAAAATCTCCAGTTGAATATATGTTATTTAACAGGTTCTGGGCTGTTCTTGTTCACTTTGACATTAATTGATTTCAAGATTTCAGGATTTCCGTCTTCTTATTATATCATCTTTGAATAAAATCCTGTGAATGAAAAAAAGACTCATTTTAATAGAACATGATTCTGACACGTTACTGAAATTTTGCAATTTGCTATAAAATGACCCTGGAAATGATAGGTTGAATATCAGCTATATAAAGCAACTATTAGCAATTATAACCTGGGTAAGTCAACTAGCATTTCAAGACTTTTTATCTATTTATTGAGGCTATTTTATCCCACAAGGTGTTAAGAATTAAAGGTGATCTATGCATAATGCCTAGGATAAGGTAAGTATTGTTACTCTGATTTGTTGGAGTCACATAATCAATGATCATTTTTATTCCTTTGAAATTAAGCTCTACAAGTTATCTGAATGTGAGCATTTGAAAACTCTATCATTCATTGTCCTTTTGGGGGGATAAGAATTCAATTTGCTACATTATAAGTACAACACCTTCTAATTGTTCATTTTCCCACTTCAATTCATAGTTAATTTATGATTCCATTTTGTCATCTGGAAACTATTTCATAGCTACTTTGTTATGATAGGAAAGATCTTTCATTATCATTGTGGTCCAGTATCTTGAAACTAGCTTACTATGTCTTTACAATCTGTGAAATACTTCAAGATAACTTGAAAAAATATATATGTTTGTGTGTATTATGTTACATATTATATCCATATTTGGTGATTTAAAAGTACAAATAAAAGGAACAAAATTTAAATACAAATCATCTTTCACAGAGATATCTCACTAATGATATACAAATATATACATGTCACTGCACTCATAATAACAAATCAAACAAGTTATAGAACACATGACTTAGCTTATATTTTTATAGGAATGCACAGAGTCCTATAGGACCACAAAAGGGTCTCTACCCCACATGTCACCACCTGTAAAGGCTTCTTGGAGATGAATCTTGAGAATGAGAAGCAGTTGATCAAAAGAAATAAGGAAGTTATCACTTATTAGAATAAGGGGCCCAATCAGAGAGAAATAACAGCATGGACAAGAGTTGAGAATGAAAAGTGTATGAGAGGTCTTGAAAATTTCAGTGCACAGGATAGACAGTTGACACAGGATAAGATGTTGGTGGTGATGATGGTGCTGGGGATTATGAGTGGTGGGTGGTAACAAGAACAGGAGAAAGTGTATACAAGACACGACAAACCTCATCAAATAAATTCTCCTTTATCCTGAAAGAGCAGCAAAGACACTGCAGAGCTTTAAACAGAAGAAAGTCATGCTAATTTTATTTTATAAAACTCATTAATCATACACTATAGATTGAAGAACAACCATATTGAACAATCACAGTGTTAAGAGGTTGTGTTAGTAATTTGAGAGAGAAGATAGGAACTAAATTGAAATAATGATACTGGAATCAGAGAAAGGTGATGTATTTAAGAAGTATTTAATAGGTGAAATTAAGATTTAAAAAATATGGTACTCAATTTGATGTAGATGCTGAGAAAAAGTAAATCAAAACCTTTACTCATAAAGAATGGTTTAAATGGTGAAGTCTACTTACCTCACAGTATCCTCATTTCTAAATACCCTGACTTTGCTGTTCTAGGTCAGCAAAATCTCATATTCATATCTCTTTATATATATATATATATATATATATATATATATATATATATATATATATATAAAAGGCTCGGGGTGGGAGGCTATATATTGTTTGCATACAAACACATATAAGTAAAATCAAAAGAGAACAAGCAAGAAAAGGGACACAGGTCAAAGTCATAAAACTCAAAAAGTGTCAGCCAAAGAGAAATCAAAATACCTGGTAGAACAAAGAAGCAAATAGAGAAAAGCTATTGTCTTTTCCACACATTCTGATACTTGGCAATCAAAAAGAGAAAATAATTATAATTCTCACTCTTATTCTTATATGCTGAGAGCAGTCAAACAATCCAAACACCCTGAATCAGAAAATAAAACAATCCAAACACCCTGAATCAGAAAATAAAACATTCTAGAAAGAACAAATTAAAAGGAGAAATAGAAAGTGGGTATTCTATGGAAGTGAAATCTTCAGAGCTAAACAATGATGTGAATGTTAAAGTAAACACACAAGTACAGAATACACCCATCAATTATATGCCAAGGTACCCTGAAAGAGTACATGCAGCAAATGCTCAGACATATTCATAGATTTTGGTTATTTTAAATAAGAACATTTTCACATCAACTCTAAAGGGTCTGAACACATCTTCAAGCTCTAAGGCATGGATATGATATAAAATACTCAGTGTTCAAATTGCAGATTTTGTGTAGCAGGTATTAGGTGTGTGTTTTATGTATAGTGAGATATTAGTCATGAAACCCTTTACCTAAAATCCACCCAAGAAAAGATCTGAAATTACTGCCATTATGTACATGACAGGGTAAAAAGAACATGCAAACAGACTGAAACAAACAGAAACTCAACACTCAAAGAGCTTTTAAAACCTTAAAAATATAACCCTCAGAACAAAGAGTTCTCCGAAAAGGACATGAAGCTATAGAATAATTTAATAAGAATATTTACCTAAGAGAGCCACTGAGTGTAAAGACATTACCACAACAGAATGGCATGCATAGCAAAACTGTGGTCCTTAGGAAATAAAACTACTTTTTCTTAGGAAAAAAATAAATTATAAAAACAAAGGAATGGAAAAAGTCAATTAACTGACTTAGAGAAATAGCTCAGTATAAACACTGCAATTACAGATGTGAAAGAAGCACTGAAAACAACAAAAGCTGAACTAATAAACCTGAGAACAAAGATTATCCAACATGGATACTTTCAATAATGATAAGTGGTGAGTTCCTCAAATGGCACAGAAAAGAGATCTTAAAATGTAATATGAGAATTTGTCATAGAAAAGAAAAAAAGAAGAATCATTGGGAACCAGAAGGAGAAAGAAGTTAAAAAAAAAAAAAAAAGAACCTTACCAAGGAAGCCCAGAAAGTAAAACAAAACAACAGAACGAAAACTGTCCCATTTACTGTTCTACATACCTCGACAATGCTCAGTATAAAATAGATACAATTTTCCATTTATAGAGGTTACCACTGAAACATACAGATAACTAACATTACCCTTACCTCACAAAGAAATGGCAGAACCAGAATTTAACCATTTAAAAACATAGTGATAGAAATTTTTCCTTTTGACCTGAGGCCTTACTATATTGTGCAGGCTGAACTAAAACTCAGGATACTCCTACTCACCTTTCCTATAGCTGAGATTGCCCACATATACCACCATGCTTGGCTTCAGAATCAAAATTTAAAGCTAGTTAGTCTGACATTAGGGAGAGAAAAAAAACTTCCAGGAAGTTTTATTTATTTTTTTCCTTGTCCTTTTATTTATTTATGTATTTTATTTAAAGAAAAAAAATGAAACAGAAAGAGGGTAGAAATAATACAAAATTTCAAAACAAAAACAAAAACCAGTAAGAAATCACTAGCTGAAAATTACATATTTTCCTCCTAGAAGTAGTTGTTCAAGTTACAAAAGTAAAACATAAAAAGTAGACATTTAACATAAATAGAAGTAGTTGTTCAAGTTACAAAAATAAAACATAAAAAGTGAGACTGCAATCAGTTCTGTTCATCTATCCAACAAAAACTTAGTAATATGGTCATCAATCCTACACACTCAAACATACATGCAGTTATAGCCTTTAGAATACTTTCCTTTCCTCTCTCTTTTTTTACAATAACTATAATCAATTCTCATAAACTGTTTAGAAGTTCTACACATGTATAAGTCTCTACATGCATACCTAGCCTTTCTGTATTAGAGGGAAAAGCAAACCAAAACAAGTCAACAATACAAATTCCTAGAGAAACACAAAATGAAAAGGACATATAAAACCACAATGCTAAGTGATCTACTGTAGTCACCATGTCTCTTTATATTTTCAATAAAATTCTCTATATCATCAGGCAGAGTATAATTAAACAGCAGTACATAGCACTATTAATAAAAACCAAACATTGGAGACATTATGGGACTTCAAAGGCAGTTAATAATCAAACCAGAATGGATATCCTATTGAATGCTGCCATCCCCAGAGTAGTTGCCTCCTACTCTGACTTGACACTCTTAAGCATACCAGATTTGAATAAAATCAGTCAAGACAAAACAACGATATAGCCAATCTTCTCAGCCTCATCTCTGCTAAGCTATTTTTCTGTCATTGTTGTTTACTTTTCTCCTTCATTCTACTGTCTGCCCCTTTCTTTAAGGGCTTTCTGCCATTGTTCCTGGAATCCTGGTGGATTTTCTTCTCTGTCTCTAGAATGTCCTTCAGTATTCTTTGCAGGGTTGTGTTGGTGGTCAAAAACTCCCTCTGTTCCTCTTTGTCATGGAACTATCTTGTCTCTCCATTAATTTTGAGAGACAGTTTTGCAGGGTACATCAATCTGGGTTGGAGGTAATTTTCTTTCAGGGCTTGGAATATTTCACTCCAAGCTCTTCTTGATTTGATAGTTTGCACTGAGAAATCTGCTGTGATTTTGATGAGTTTTGCTTTATAGGTAATCTGTTTCTTTTCTCTGGCCACTTTTAATATTCTGTTCTAGTGATGGATTTCTGGGATTCTGACTATTATATGTCTGGGTGTAGATCTGTTTTGGTTGTAGCTGCCTGGAGTTCTGTATGCCTCATATATCTGAACACCATTTCCTATGCTTGGGAAGTTTTCCTTAATTATTTCTATGAATAGCCTTTTTTATTTCATTTGTATTTGTCCCTGCTTCTTCATTCACATTTTTTATTCTTAAGTTATAAATCCTCTTGTTGTCTTCCAGCCTTTGTATCATTGCTTCCTGGTTCCTTGTTATTTTTAAGGGATACTTCCTTTCACGATCATACATTGCAAATCTATCTTCAAGTTTTGAAAGTCTGTCTTTAGTTTCTTTTAAGAAGTTTGCCAGCTTTCTATGGAGTTTTTAATTTCCTGATATTCTCTTTGGATCTGTTTCATGAATTCCAGATTTTTTTATATTCTTCATCAAAGGCTTCTCTCCTTTCTCTGGGTTCCTCCATTCTTCCATTTGTGTCTTCTTGAGGAGTACCCAGGATTTCTTTTATTAATCTTATATCTTGCTTCACCTGAGTTAGAATTTCAGATTTAATTTCGTCGATGAGGTCACAGAAGTATTTATTTCCGATGAGGCCGTGTCTGATATTGCATGTTTGCTGCCCTCAGTCTCCTCTGTATTTACCTCTCCTGGGCTTATTTTCCCTGGGTTGGTGGTTGGAAGCTTTTTGTTGTTTCTCTATCTGGTCATGTTTCTGATTTCTTTCAGACAGGTGAATGGTGGAGGTCTCTGGACCTTTACGTATTGATTACAGTTTTTCTGAAGCATACTGGCTAGGGGATTGCTGCTCTCTCCCGTTTGTTGTTGATCTATGAGGTACACACAGAGGCAGCAATGTGGGCCGGCCCCTCCCCTCTAAGCCAGTCAGCCAGTGAGTATCTTCAGCACCTTAGCTGTGCCCTGTGGATGTCACAGGTTTGGGACACCTCGACACTGGCTATTGGGTCCTGACCAGGGGCATGGCCCAGCCCAAGCAGTTCCCACCAATCCACTTTGGGCCAGGCGCCACCACCTGAAGCTGCCTCAGCCGTTGATTAAAGCCTGTCCTGCCCAATTCCAATATGTCATCTAGCCAGTCATCCCGCTCTGGGGAATCCAGTTCCCAGCACTCACCAAAGTTCATACAGCTCGGTTTGCCATCTCCACTCCCTGTTGCAGCACCTCCTCCCACCAAGGGTCTTGAGCTCACCAATCCCTGCTCTCAGCAGGGCCGCAACCTCAGCTCAATCGTGAGTGGCCCGACTCTACGACATGCCCAGCACAGCTACTGGAGCATGCCTAGCTCCAGCCCTCTGTCCATGCTTCTTCTTTTTTTATTTTACTTTTTTCTTTTTCCTCAGTTTCTTCCTGGGTAGTCACAAATCCTCTCCTTTCATCTGGTCTTCTCCATGGTGTCAGATTCTAGCATCTGAGTTGTTTTTCTTGGAGAGGCTCTCTATCATGCTACCTATCAATCAGCCATCTTGGATCCTCCTTCCAGGAAGTTTTAAAACAAAAGTAAGTGAATAATTACTTTAATACTTTAAGCATTAAAGTGACTGAATTTTATTAGTAATTCTTCAGCTAAGATTACATGGTTTCTGCAATGTATTGTTCCTAATTTGTCAAAAAGGAATAATGTCAGTTTTCTCCCAGGATCTATTTCCCACTTAGAAAATCAGAGCAGATTTCAGTGACTGTAAATGAAACATTACCTGCCAATGAAACTCAAAGTACACAAGTTCCACGTCCAGGTTAAGAGCTTTTGTATAGCTTTAGACCTTTAATTCAAACATAAGCAGACAGCAGTCTAGTTTACTTTCCTCCCATTGCTGAGACAAAATCTCCAGCACCCTAAGTTAAGGATGGAAAGGTTTGTTTAGCTCATAGTTTGTGGACATTCCAGTCCATAATCAGTTGGTTCCAAAGTACAATGGCCTAGCAAAGGGACAGCAGTTCAAGAAGGCAGAAGACAGCAAAAGCAGCAAAAGTGAAAGTAGGAGAGCATGCCTATTTCTCTCCCCAATACTGTAAGCAGAGTACTACCCCATCTCCCTGCCCTCCTCATGGATTGCCTCAGGATGTTTAAAAGTGAGGACCCTGGCTTCTTACTGGGTCACTCAGTTAAACTTCCACACTTCTCAAGTACACAGTGTATCAACTATTACAACGACAAAGAATTAATAGAGAGCTGAGAAAAGGATCCGTTTATTTAAAAAAAAGTATCTGGCAAATAAATAAAATCTTAAAGAGACAGATTAAATAACACGGAAAATGTTAGAAACATACTATTAGTAACATTAAAAAATATCTAATTCATTTAACATGAAGAGGTTCCTCATTTCAAAATTTCTGTGGAACTAAAGAAATTAGCACAGTGTGGTAGTGACATAACAATAGACTTCTGAATTTAAAGAACAGAATTGAGAGCCCAGAACAAGTGATCCTTGTAATCATGTTCACTTCATCTTCACCAGGTTACCAAGACGCTTCAATGAAAAAAAGACAAGCCGATTCACAAATGGCTTCCGGAGATCCTTTGGGTATCTCTGCAGTTTAAAACTGTCTCTTTAAGATATTCTTTGGATAGCCACCTGAAAATGGGATATAACTAAGCTCTTACCTCGCATCATGCACAAAATTTGCCTCAACATGGATCAAAGATCTATAAGTTGTTTTCAAAGAATCTATTTATTGGGGAAAAAACACTGTATTTATTGGGGAAGGCTTCTGTCTAGGAGAGACAAAAGGGATCCTGAGTGGGTTGCCCAACTCTAACAATTTTAGAACTAAACAGGAGAAAACTTTTATGATCTGGGCCAAAGATTTCTTAGGAACATTCCAAGACCACATCCACTAAAACATATACATTAGAGTCAAATTATGCACCAAAATTTTAAATGTTTGTACTTCCAAAGAAATAGTTAACAAAAATGAAAAGAAAATCCATAGACTGAGAGGAAATATTTGCAATGCATACTTGTGACAAAGGAGTATACTCACAGTATATAAAGAAGTAAATAATCCAATAAAAATTAGAACAAATGATTTAAGTAGGCATTGTACAAAAAATATACAAGTGGCTACTGAGTAAACAGAAAGATACTCAAAACATTAATCGCTGAGTCAGTGCATATTAAAATCATAATGTAACAGCTGATACTTCAATGGCTAGAAACAGAGGCGAACAGCAACAATAATAAAAGTTGGCAAGGATGTAGAGCAGCAGTTTATGTAATTGATGAGAAAATATAAAAGAGCAGCAATTTTAGAAAACAGATCACAGGTTTCTTAAGAATTTAAGCATAAATCTCCTGTAGATGATTCAGTGATTACTTTTCTAAGAGAAATGATACATATCCACAGAAAGGTATATTATATCGATGTTCATAACACCATTATTCATAATAATCAATAGTAATCCACATGTTTAATACCAAAAGTAGAAACAGTTCAAATATTCATGAACATGTAAGCAGATAAGCAAATTATGTATACTTACTATAAAGTACTATATAAAGGAATAAATTATGAATTTATGTCATGACATGAATAAAATTCAAAATAAAAAAGTCTTATGCCAAATGAAAAAAGTCATGTACAAAAGATCATGCATTTTATGATTGCATTCATATCAAATATTCACAAATCTGAAGAGACAAAGCAGGTTAGCAATTGTGGTTGACTGGATCGTATGGTGGGAATGAGACATTGTCGAAAAATTAATTGTTTCTGGGGATGAGAATGATGGGATTTACATATTTAATGTTATTTTAAAACTTGTAGTTTTATTTAACGTTAATTACTTTTATAAAATAACATGCATGTATTATTTAGGTAAAATAAAATGTTTGTAAAAATGGATTTTTTTTTGCAAAATTGTAGAGTATGGAAACTGATGAGGATAACTTTGCAGTGGAAAATCTTAGCAGTCAGGATACAAGTGATATAAGTTCATATTATCAGTGGTGTCATGTTGCTAGCATGTACTTTGATCTACTGTGCTGATAATGATAATTTAATGCTATAGACTCCCTCCTCAAAACTCCTATTTAACCTAGTTAAAAAGTCAATTAATTCCTACTGAAGAGCATTCTACAAAATACCTGATCAGTAATCTTCAAAACTGTTTAAAAAAAAAAAACCTAAAAGCTGTCATGAATCAGAAAGATTAAGGACGTCATTGATAACATACAACAAATCACCACATACTCAGTGACATACATTGTGGATTTGCAAGTGGTCCTTGGTAACCACACACTAGAGTAGGTTCCAGTAAAGCCATGCATCTTTCACTTTCCTAGACCAGCTCAACCTATTAGATTATCTCATAGCACTTAATAAGACCACAGAGGATGAGAAGAAACACAAGATCCCTCACAAGCTGGGCTCTAACAGGCCACTTTTATTTTTCCAACATTCCATTGTCCTATCAAGTCACAACAGTTTGAAGTGTAGCACTGGTCAGATGAGAAAATACACTTTGCTTCTCTTCACAAGCTTAAAGTGCAAAGTTACATGGCAAAGAACACAGATGCATATTATAACACAAAAGAGCCTATTAACAACAAGTGCAATGGTTCAATCTACCCTAATGGCAAACTCTTCTGGAGGGTAACAGAATTATTCTCTATCTATGTTTTCTTACAAAACAGTTAGGCAAAGAAATCCACTCTCTCCCTTATGGGATGAAGGGTAAGACCTCGAGTTCTCAGGTACCGTTGGAAGAGTTAGCCTTATTCGCTGAGCAAGTTGACCCCATCTCTTCCTCGAGGAATTACAATGAATATTCACATTTCCCAACCCCTCCCCTTACAGTGCTAGAAACCATACTGACACTGCTTTACAACAAAATCTCCCTTCCAAGTGCAACTTTAAATTTTTCAACACTGTGGCTATATCTTCACGAACCCTCCCATTTCCATACGTAATTATTCTTTTTCATTTTGCCAAAACGTGGCTAAGATTTTCCGTTCAAGATAGTAACTCAATTCTCTAACTGAAAAAGGACTGATCAAAATCTACTTCAGCCATTTTACAATCATGCTGCTAAAAGAAAATCAATGAATCTCTGAGTCTCCGTATCCCGCTCTGTAAAATCAAACAAGGAGCACATTCCTTTCCTTTCCTAAAGGATCATTTTTATAACTAAGACGTTATTCGCCTTTAAACACTGTAAAATCTGTTTCTCTACAACTAAAATGTGTTCATATTAAAATAAAAATTAACTTGGACTGTCTATGTACTCCAGGAACCGTAGCAAAATTTTGAAAATCTGACCACAGTTTAAGGGGAATAGTTTTCTTTTTCTTCTTTTGTCAAATATATGTGACTCCAGAAGTCTGGTTCATCAATATTCTGCCTTTTTCTGACAACTAACACCACTGGCAGACATCCAAAAGAAATTTTTCAGGCTTTGCTGAAAAGGAGCCTGTGATTTTATTCCTCAAGAAAATTATTCAGCTTCTGGTTAGTTGTATAGGAATTAATATGCAGCAGCATATTGCTAATAACTTCATTTAATGTGTTTTTGCTTCACACCTAATTTTATGTTTTTATTTATTAATAGCCTTTTTGCATTTTAAATATAGAACTGTCTTCCACTTTTACTATTCATTATTCATTTAATGTTAGTTAAACCAAAGGTTAGATGTGACAGAAATAAAACTTTCTGAAAAATAACAGTAGGAGGAAAACATTTCATAAATAACGCTCAAACAAACCTTAAAGAAACTCCACAATTGGATGTTTGCTACAATCTACTTATGTGGCTGTACTAGGAGCTGTGTTTGTACACAATATCTGTAGCTTTAATTAAATGAAAAAAATCATTCATGCTTTATTTATACACTTTCATGCTAGCATAAAACAAATACAAGTTTCTGTACTAATAAAAATATTTAAAAACTTCTTTCATATACAATTGACATATGAGTAAGTATAGTAAAAATGTATTAGTGTTTTTGCAATGTTCACATAATAAATAGCTACTTGAGTTTTTAAAAAGTAAACAAAAATATTACTGACGTTTTCTGGTATCATATTCTTCTTTTACAGGGCACCATGATTTTCAGCGTAAAGGTCTTTTGCATCCTTTTTGTCGCATTGATTCTTAGGTATTTCATTATGGGATGATATTGTAAAAAGTGTTATTTCGCTAATTTCTCTCTCAGTGTTCGTTATTTTTGTATAGGAGTGCTATGAATTTTTGACTGTTGACTTTGCATCCAGCTATGCTACTAAACTTTGTTATTAAATCTAGAAGGTTTTTTGTGAAGTTTTGGGGGTCTTCTACATAGAATACCATGTTATTCATAAATAATGATAATTTAGCTTCTTTTCTATTCTTATTCCTTTTATTTGTTTCTTTTGTCTAATTGCTTGGCCTAATGTTTCCAGAACTATATTGAATAGCAGTGGTTATCGTGGGCATCCTTGCCTTGTTCTTGATTTTAGAGTGAAAACTTTCAAATTTTGACCTTTTATTATGATGTTGGCTATTAGTTTGTCATAGATGACTTTTATCAGATTGAAATAAATATTATCTATTCCAATTTTCTATATGGTTTTAATCATTAATAAATGTTGAAATTGTCAAATGCTTTTTTTGCATATATTGAAACGATCATATGGCTTTTGTCCTTGCTTTTAAATATGGTGTATTACATTTATTGATTTGTGTATGTTGAACCATCCCTGCATCTCTGGAATCAATTCTATCTGGTCATAGTGCATAATCTTGATGATTTGTTGCATTCTGTTGGCCAGTATCTCACTGAGAATTTTTGCATATGTTCATTAAGGAGTTTGGCCTGTAGTTCTCTCAATTGGTTGGATCCTTATCTAGTTTTGGGATCAGGTTAATGCCCTCTTTCAGGAATGAATGTGGGAGCATTGCTTCCCTTTCAGTTTCAATGAAGAGTTTGAGAAGTAGCAGCATTGGTCTTCTGTAAATTTCTTGCAGAATTCAGCAGTGAATCCATCTGGGCCTGGACCTTTCTTTGTTGGTATGTTTTTAATTACATTTTTAATTTTATTGACTGACATTGAGTTACTTAGAATTTTATATCTTCTTGATTCAGCTTTGGAAATTTATGTGTCTAGGAATCTGTCCATTTTTTCTGTATTTTCTGTCATATTAGAATACAAATCTCAAAATGGTATTGATGAACTTTGAATTTCTTCAGAATCTGTTATGATTTTAACATTTTCATTTCAAATTGCATGAATGTGAGTCTTTTCTTTCCTTTTTTTTGATAAGGTTGGCTAACAGTTTGTCAATTTTATTGAATCTTATAAAGAACCAACACTTACATTCACAGATTATTTCTATTGTTTTCTTAGTCTCTATTGCAATAATTTCTGTTCTGATATTTTTAATTTTCTCCCCCATATGAGCTTTGAGGTTGACTATCTCTTCTTTTTCTAGAAGATTAAGTTCATTATTTGAGGTTGCTCTGTTTTTCTGGTATGAGAATTCACCACATTTCCCTCGTAGGACTTTCACTACATCCCTTAAGTTCTGCTAAGTAGTATTGGTATTATTATTTAAATATAGAAACTGTTTAATACCTTATTTAATTTCATCTGTGACCCACTGGTTGTTCAGGAGAGTAATACTGAATTTCTATGTGTTTATGAAGTTTTTGTCATTTCTTTTGCCACTTCAATTCCTAATTTCATTGCACTATGGTCTGATAATATGCATGGTTTAATTTCAATTCTTTTGCATTTACTTAAGCATTTTCTATGAGATAGTTGTGGTCTATTTTGGAGAACAGTCCATACACAGATGAGAATGTGTATTCTGATGTTTTGGGGTAGAACATTCTGTAGACATCTGGTAAGTCCATTTGTTCAAAAGTTTGTTTCAGTTCTGATATCACTTTTCTTACATTGTGTCTAGTAGATCTGTCTGTTTGTGACAATGAGTATTGAGCTACCTCATTACAATTCTCTTAGTGCTGATTTGATTTTTCAAGTCTGTTAAAGAATATATCAAAAAAAGAGAGAGAGAAAGATATGCCTTGTTCTTGGATAGGAAGAACCAATATGGTGAAAATGACCATACTTTCAAATTTATTATACAGATTTAATGCAATCCCAGTCAAAATTCCAAAATCACATCTCACAGAATTAGAGAAAACAATCTTAAAATTCAGAAGAGACCTAGAATTGCAAAAACAATTATAGGCAACAAAGGTAAAGGAGGGGGCATTACAATCCCTGACTTGAAATTATACTACCAAGCTACTGTGATAAAATCAGCATAATACTGGCAAAAAGAAATCAGGATCAGTGAACAGACTAGAAGATGCAGAAACAACTCCAAACACACCTTATCTTTTCAAAGGAGCCAAACACCTCCACTGGAAGAAAGATGCCTCTTTAAAAACTGTTTTTTTACATCCTGAAGGTTAAAACTATGCCCATATCTTTTACCATGTACTAAACAAAAATGGCAATGGATCAAAGATATAAATATTAAAACAGAAACACTAAATCTTCTAGAAAACAGAATAGATAGAACTCGTGAACATAGTGGTATAGACAAAGACTTATGAGCAAAACCCTAGTCACACAGGAACTATCACAAAGAATCAACAACTGGGATTTCATGTTATTAAAGAAAAACTTTTGCACCACAAGAGAAACCACCAATAGAATGAAGAGACAACCCACAGATTGGGGGGAAATTTTGTCAGCTGTTCCTCAGACAACTACAATCTAGAATATATCAAGAACTCAAAAAATTCAGACCCAATAAATTTAAAGACCCAATCCAAAAATGGACATCTGAGATGAATACATGCTTTTCAGATTGAAAAGTAGAAACAGAACAAATAAATATATGAAAAAATGTTCAACACACTGGTCATTTGAGAAATACAAATTAAAACAATACTGAGATTCCATCTCACTCTACAAAGAATGGCAATCATCAACAAATCAACCAATAACAAATGCTAGCAGGGCTGTGAGGAAAATGAAACTACTCCACTGTTGGTGGGTGCAAACTGGTGCAACCACTGTGGAAAAGTGTGGTGTTTTCTCATAAAACTAAATATACAGGTTCTGTTTGATCCAGTTTTGTATCTAGATCCATTGACCTTCTTTGTATCCACCCAAAAGACTTCAAAGCATCATACTACAGTGCTATATACACACCTATATTTATAGAAACACAGTTTGTAATAGATAATTCTTTGAAATGACACAAATACCCATCAACCAATGAGTGGGAAAAGATGCAGCTTTTTTATACAATGAAGTACTCCTGGGCCATGAAGAAATGTGGGCTTGAGGCATTTCTACTTAAATGGATGCATCTTCAAACCACACATTAAATGAAATAAATTAGATGCACATGTACAAATACTGCATTGTTTCTCTAGTGTGAAAACCTAAAAGTGTAAATAAATCTGTAAGAGACACTGGGAAATGGGAAGCAAATGCTCAAATGAGACAGGGAAAAAGAAAGGGAAGAAGGGAAAAGGAAGGAAGGGACAAGTAAAAAGAGAAAAGAAAGAAAAATGGAAACAAAAGTTTTATGAATAAGGAGGTAAGAAGGGTTGAAGAGGGAAGTGGAAATGGGAAAAAAGAAGCCACATGTATCATGTATAGGTATAAATTTCCTATGATGAATGTTAAAATTATGGTCATTTTCACCATATTGTGTGTGTCTAAAATTTACCAATCAAAAAAAAATATTAGTGGTAAGATCATATTCTTTGCATAATGTACATCAAGTTAAATAGAATGTGTGCCATTTACATGAGTGATGCAGATGAAGATAGGAATTTTTTCATTCATTCATGAGAAAAGAAAAAAAAAAGAAATATTTCCCAGAGGATATTAACTTTCACTTACTGAAGGCTAGAAAATAACTCCATAGCCAAAATACAGCAATTCAAAGACTAGAAAATAACTCTACAGCCAAAATACAGCCAGGTAGCAGCAGAGCTGTTAAACCAGGCAGAACAAGAGTCACAGAGAAGAACGATTGCTCAGTGGGAGCACAGAGGCTCCGGTGAAGACGGGCTTGTCATAACTTGTGCTACTGCTACAATGAAGCACAGACATGACACCACAACTTACGACCACTGAGCCTTTCTTGGATGCCATGTACATATTTTCTTTTCTCTTCCAGATGTTCAGAAAGATTTGTCTTCCAAGAAAATAAAAACAGAGACTTAAATAAAGGTAATATAGGGTGGTCAGGCTGAAAACTAAGATCCAGAGTCAGGCTCTATACAAACACCAGCTCTTCCACCATTTTAACCCTTGAACTGTATAAGCTATAAAACATCTCTGTGTTTTAGCTTCTATAAATAAAAATATTAACTATGTGCTTATTAATAGTAGGTAGGACTTTATGGATTTTTTTTTGTACCAGGAATTGAACTCAGGACCTTGTGCTTGCCAGGCAACACTGTGCCACTGAGCTACATCCCTGGCCCTCTCTATGGATTTTTGCAGAGGTAAAATACATAAAGCATTTAATATGGGACCAAAACATGATCCTAAATAGTTTAGTTTTACTAGGTGACTTCTTTGAGCACTATTGTCTCCAAATAATTTAAATCTCAAACACAAATGCACTTGGTCATAATATATATTTTGACAATGCCCACGTGGTACAGATTCATGTAAGCAAGTGTTATAAGTAAATATTTTCAATTTGAGATGCAAGTTGGTTTCTGAATTGTTTGCACTCAATAAGTATCATCAAATCTTTCATTTTGATTCAGTCAATGCCATCCCTTTAACATGACAATTTTTCTTTCCTTTGATCATCTCCATGATGGTGTAATGATCTATTGTCCACTGAAGGTACAAAAATTACACCAAAGCATAAAATTCACATCAATGTAAAACTCTTGTTTTGGCCCAAATCATTAACATTAGATAGTTCATCTGAGTGAATATTTAATTTAAAATGAAGTATGAAACAGCTTAGCTCACAAGGAAACATATTGCTGGTGTTTCTGTCCTTTTAGTATGATACATAAGATTTCAGTCAATTCCTGGTTTGACAAATATAGTTTAAACTACTAAATACTAAAATATCCTTAAATATTTCTGATACATTATATAATTATCCTCTTCAGCTATTTTCTTACAAGTCACTGGGATTACTGCTTGAGTTTCAAATTGTAATTTGATTTATACTACCTTTACTTTATATATATGCATTGCAATTCCCACCTCAACATACATAAGCCACCAGCCTGGAGTTTGTACCTGATGAGAACTTCCATTTAACAGCTGTTAAATAGGAGACTCCACAGGTAGCTTTTACTCAAATGTTAATTAGTCTCAGTACTTTTGCTTATAAACCTACCCAAAGTCAGGTACTTTAAGCTTTACTATAGAGAGATGTAAAGTAAGATAATTTATAGGTAACTTGGCAAAATGGAAGCTGGACTCAATCCTAGAACTGAATCTGCCTAGTTGCGTAGCCCCCTGAAGCCCACACCGACATGGAAATTAAATTGTGATGGGTATCGTAGGGCAGCTGCTGTTTCCCAGATGGTAAGAGCTAGCAAAAAGAGTCCAAAGGGCTATTGCAAGATAATCAGAAAATGTTTTCAATTTTGGATTATAAAAAGAGGCTGGAAAAAGTCATTTGGCAAATTACCAAAGTATAAAACAGTGCTGAGCAAGACAGAGGTTGCCAGTGTTCTGGAATCCACTAAGTAAATAAGGAATGTATTTGGAACTAAACAAATGAATGCAGTGATTGTATTGGAACCAGCTGTTCTGAATATTGCATATACAATCACTTTGTACTTGGCGGTTCAGCTAAGTGCCTGGAAGGCATAGTGGATTTTCTTTTTAACCAGCAACTGTTCTGAGGAAACACGTAACCTAAGGGGACTGAGGAGGTGATGAAAAGCATGATCTGGTTATGCTGGACCTCTGTGAAATCAGGTGATTAAATTTCAGACAACCCCCAATTTATGTTGTTCATCTTTGCAAAAGTAATATGCTCAAGATTACAATGGTTTTTTGGGGGACAAATCATATTGTAAGTCAAGGATTATAAATGAGTCTCTGAAGTCCTGTAGTTTCCAGTATTCCACGATCTCATATTGCTGGAAAAGCAGATTCAGCAGCTCCTACTCAGAGAGATATCAAAATTCCTAAATTGTAAATGAATAGACAAGGAAAACAAACATGCTTACCTGAGGGAGATGAAGATTATCTAACTGGATGAAGAGGAACAAGTGGAAATTATGGGGCTGAATTGTCTCACCTCAAAATTCTTAAACCGTCTTGTCTTCTCAGTTTAACCATTCGAATTTTCATATGGTTCATTCACTTCCTTTTATTAAGTGCTTATTACATCCCAGATAATCTAAAGATGCAACTGTGCACAAAATTCAATGGCTGAAATTCTAGGCAACAAAAGCAAGGCAGAAGGCATCTCAATTCCTGACTTGAAACAGTACTATAAAGCCACAGCGATAAAATCAGCTTGGTACTGGCAAAGAAATAGACCTGAGGATCAATGGAACAGATTAGAAGATGCAAGCACAACTACAAAGACACTCAGCCACCCGATATTTGACAAAGGGGCTAAATATGTCCACTGGAAGGATAGTCTCATTAATAAATGGTGTTGGAAAAATTGGCTCTCTACATGCCGAAGACTGAAACTAGATCCATGCATATCACCATGCACAAAACTAAAGTCTAAATGGATCAAAGACCTCAATATTAAAACAGAAACACTGAATCTATTGGAAGACAAGGTAGGTAGAAGTCTTGGAGACATAGGGATAGGCAGAGAATTCATGAACCAAATGCAAACTGCACAGGAAACACTTCAAAGAATCAACAAATGGGATCTCACATTATTGAAAAGTTTCTGCACTTCAAAGGAAATCACCAACAGAGTGAAAAGAAAACCAACAGAGTGGGAAAAAATTTTAACCAGCAACCCCTCAGACAAAGGACTTGTGTCCAGAATATATCAAGAATTGAAAAACATCAATCCCCCCAAATTCAAAGACCCTCTCCAAAAATGGGCATCTGAGATGAACACACAGTTCTCAGAAAAAGATATACAAATGGCAAATAAATACATGAAGAAATGTTCGCCATCACTGGTCATTCGAGAAATGCAAATTAAAACAGCATTGAGATTCCACCTTACTCTGGAAAGAATAGCTGCCATCAAGAAATCAACTGATAACTAATGTTGGCGAGGCTGCAGGGAAAAAGGAACACTGCTCCACTGTTGGTGGGAATGTAGACTGGTGCAACCATTATGGAAATCCATATGGAGAATTCTCAGAAGACTAGGATTGGAAGCCCCATTCAGTCCAGCTATGCCCCTCCTGGGCATTTTCCCCAAAGAACTGAAAAGTTCATATCACAGTGATATATGTGCACCCATGTTCATAGCTGCACAACTTGTGAGAGCTAAATCCTGGAAACAACCAAGATGCCCATCAACTGCAGAGTGGATGAAAAAGATGTGGCATTTTTATACAATGGACTATTACTCACCTATAAAAAAGGATGATCTTGAGGCCTTCCTAGGCAAATGGAGACAACTTGAGACTATCCTCATTAGTGAAATAAATAAGAATCATATTTATAAATATCATATTGTGTCTCTAGTGTAAAAAGTAAATAAGAACTACAAGTGTAATAAAACCCAAATGTGTAATTGCTATTGTAAAAAAGAGAGGAAAAGAAAGTGCTCTAAGGGATATAACTGCATGTAAGTTTGAGTGTGTAAAATATATGACCATATTGCTGAATCTTTGCTGGATCTTTGAGCAAAACTGTTTGTAGTCTGACTATTTGAATATTTACTATGTACCCTTTAA